>VZTZ01008487.1:733161-779531 GCA_013400955.1 Drymodes brunneopygia | reverse complement strand
TTTTTTTTTTTTGTAAAGAAACTGATGGCAAACATCTCAATAATTCATGAAGAAGCAATTGATTTTTTTGGCTGGAAGGACTGGCTCCTTTCGACTTGTCCTCTCCAGAGGAAAAGCTCATTAACACAGAGGTGTGGGGGGCAGGGGGTGCGTGCACGTGTGCACATGGATGTTCTCCATGGGTGTACATGTCTGTGCACACACTGTTTATGTGCATATTTTTATCTAACTTTCACACATCTCCCACCAATCAGATAATATGTTTTTATCGCCACACAGACTAGAGATACAAATGCACCAATACAGTGAAAATAACCTTATGGATTTTCATTATAGAATGCAGGCTTCCCTATTCCCAAAGACTTTCATGAAGACCCTAAATTAAATAAACAGCCTTTTAATTGACCCACCTCCAAAGCATGCAGAGTGCTCAGATCCCAAGATGCACACAGTATTTTTGCAATATATTATGGGTCAAATTCATTTCAGGTACAACCCCTCTGCAGTGACTAGTTATATCTTTTGAGAATGTTAGCCCCCAGAGTATAGTGACAGCAATTACCCCTATTTTCCTGCAAGGAAACATTACAATATATTTGAACACTACTGAAAGCCCAGGAAAATGTGCTTATAGTCATGGCTCCCTCAGATGCCTAATAATGGAAATTATAATGTCTCCAGTTCAGCCTACTGGGTTTTGACCCCAATGGTCAAGACATCAGAGAAAGGCTTTTTTTTTTTTTTCCTCTTAACCCTCTGGTTTTATCATTGTTTTAAAGATTTTTCAAGAGCTTTTTCAAGCAGGAAATGTAGCATGCAGCACCAGTACTTCGTGACTGGCTTTACTTAATCCCACATAGCCAAGGAGGCACAGAGAAGTTGAACTAAAGCTGTGACTTATCCTCATGCCTGGATCCTGCCAGTTCATGCCCTTGCACATCACGTACAGCAGATGTTGCAATTGGCTGTAGGAAAGTGGAGAGATACAGAATATTTCCTTAGAAAAGGACACACTCTGCATGGTGTGCAGGGTTGAGGTGATTATTCTCAATGAAGAACATGCAAACCACCCCCTGTAGTCTGAGCTTCAGCTGCAGCTCATATGGGGAGAAGATACTCCAGCACCTCATGATCCATTAACTCTGTGAAACCAATGAATTCTCCCCTCTGCCACTCACCACTTCACAGTTTCCTCCCCAGCTTAAAATCTCCCTCCCTTGCTCCCTTTCTCCTCCTCTTCCCACTTCACCCTGGCACAGAGCAGCCCCTTTGTGATGAGATCACTGCAGACAGTGGGGTGACCCTGCACGGCCCAGGTTTCCCTTGTCCCTGCAAACAGGACTGTGCTGCACCCACCCACCCCACAAAGGAATGACACTGGGCTGGCCAGGGCTCCTCTCCTCCAGAGCTCCTCAGTTCCCAGCTCAGCCTCCACCCACAACAAATTCACTTTAACTGGGATATATTCCCTCTACTGGGAAGCTGGCACAGCTATTGCTATACAGAATATTCCACAAACCCAAGGGGAAGCTGTGGGTTATTTCTCCTCTCTCCCATGCATGGCTGTAGCACAGCAAAGCAAAGGGAGCTTCACTCTAATGTAAACCCTTCTGGGTGTATAGCATTGTCTAAATTACTTATTTTTAAACAATATCAGGGAGCAAGCAACACCAGTGTCTTTGAAAGTTTGAAGCCTGGCAGCATCTCTTAAAACTCAGAAGATGGGGAATTATTTAGGATTTCGCCGACTCTGAATTGCAAACCCAAATGATTAACCTCTCCGCTGGGCTCCCTGTTTCCAGGGGAAACAGCAGAAAGGACGATTTCTATGCTTAAATCTCTAAATCAGATTGCACAGAGTAGTGCTGGCAGGTGATAGCTGAGCAGAGGATACATCCTTTTGTCATCAAAACCTTACAAATTATTTATTTGATCAGGAAGGAAAGCTGCAAAAGGCATCATATATTGATAGTTACTATTTCAGGGCAGGCTGCCATCCTTTCCAGTTGCTGTGAGGATAAAGGAACAACTCTTAAAATACACTCAACTCTCCATACATTATATTTTTGGAGTGGATGAACACTGAACTTACAGCTCAGACCACAAAGCTACTACATCTCTCTGTAATGGATTTGTGCAGCACATGATCCTGTCAGCTCTGCCCCAGAAACCCTGGGCTTGTTTTTTGGCTTTGTCACTGATCTTTTGTGTGAGTTTGGGCTAATCACTTTATCCTGTTGTGCCTCCCTGTTCTCCCTTCGCTGCTGTTGCCCATCTTTGGCTACTTATGTACAGTGAGGATGTCTGAGAACAGGGATTGGTTTCTGCTGTTTATAGAAAATGTTATTTAGCATCCTGACTTTTGCTAAAGCTACTTCACAATCAAATAATAACAACATGCCTATCCATGTATCAGTGTGTGTACCACCATTCAATCCCAGCTGGCACACTGTGCATTTTGGGACCCATCTCCTCACAGGGACAGTTCACTGGCACTGAACAGTTTTCATGAGCTGCCTTAAGAAGAGTAATTTGAGCCTGCCCTGGCTCCCCATTTGTCCCCAACACCCATCCAAAGAATTACTTCTAATCCTGGCCAGCATTATTGAAATCCTCACAATGATGGCTCATTTACCTGTGATTTTTATGAGGATTTTATCATGCTAGTTTTTAGTGGAGGTTGATTTCTGGTTTGCAGATGACACTAGAAAAACCAGAAAATTCATAAACTACAAAGTCAACCCTTTATTGGCCATCATACAAGACTCCAAAAACAGAGAAACCAGTACTATTGTATTTAAAAATATCATTTCTTATTCAATCTCATTATTCTGGAGGGAAGTAGTGTTGGAGAACCTTGACTTGTCACACTCCCAACCTGACAGAAACAAAGTCCCAAGGAGACAAAGATTTCAGATCTGGAACAAACTCATTGCAAAAGCAAAGGGAGAGTCTTCCAAAGTAGAACACCAATAATGTCTTCCATTAAGGCAGACACTGAGCCAAGAATCTCCCTAACAGTGGCCAATACAAGCTGTGTGAAAGAAGAAAATAGGAACATGGAAAGTGTATCCAACTGCACTCTCCCAGCTTCCAGCAATGAAAGTTCCAGGGCTCTCTGAGCCCAGAGATTGTATCTGAGCCCTCATATTTAATAGGCTTTGTCAGCTCTATCCTCCTTGAACTTGCCTCTCTTTGAACTCATTTACAGTTCTGACCTCCACAACATCCTGTTGCAATGGGTTCCACAATTTAATTATGCATTGTGTGAAAAAGTACTTCCTTTGTTTGTGTTAAAACTGCTATCTAACCATTTAACAGGGAAATTTTTACTCCTTGTATTGGGAATTGTGAATATTCATTCCATATTCTCTTTGATAATTTCATAGCCTTGATCGTATCTTCTCTCACTCGTCTTTCATCCTAAAGATTTCAAGTCTCTACAATCTCTTCTCATATATCATTCCACAATATTTCTCTTCCCACCTCTTAACCCATCCCTAACCCCCAAAGATTCCAACTTCCTTCACTTGTTTGTGTTCATCTGATTAAGATGCTTGGAAGTGAAAAAGCAGAAGCTGAAGGAATCACATCACTGAATGTTTTGTTCACACAACTCTTTGTATTACTTATTTTTTGATTTGTTTCTGTAAGATTTCATTTTCTAAGAATCAGGAGAATAAATGTTTTCTTAAAATGTGGTCTCTTCCCTCCAAACTGATTCTAACTGCTAGAAATTACAAAAATCCAAACAAAGCAACAAACCCAACCAAATATAATATTTCCAAAATTTCATTACGGGCATTACAAAATCACCAGTTAACAGAAAATGCTGGGTGAAGGGTAGGTCCACAGAAGACAAATTTTTTGCAAAATGTAGTTTCTTAGTCCTTGGAGTCCAGAGTTTATCAAGGAAGGGATTTTACTAATCTTGGTTCCTTTCCATTCCCCTCCTGTAATACAGGAGTAATAAAATCCTTTATTTCCTTGAGCTTTTTGAACTGATATCATCTCACCTGGAGCCAATGGGGAACGGCACCCATGTACTGGCTCTGAGCTGCAGGTCTTTGGGCTGCTCCAGAGCCTTGCAGTGTGATCCAAGCTGTCCCCTAATGGGTCCCTCTGCTTCTTTCTCCAAACTCCAGCTCAGTTTTTATTTCTTCCCCATGTAGACCATTGTGAGCATTTCCCTGCTGCACATTTCAGAGCTCGCCAGGTGCAGTCACCTGGAGCTCCTTTCCCTGGATTGTGATGAATGAGCAACTTCACAGCATTTTCTACCTTTCAGACTTCAGGGACACCATTTGACTTGTCCAAAGCTTCACCTACTCTTTCCATGACTCGTAAAAGTCCTTCCTATTTTTGTTACTATATGTGTAGTAGAAGCATATCAGTCAATGGCATCTCTCCAGGATTTTCTTTTGTCAACTGCAAGGGGCAAAGAAACCTTTGAATACTTTATAGCAACCTCTTGGTCTTCTGTCAAGAAATTCCCTGTCATCTATCAGAGGATCCTGCTTCCTCCTCAAAAGTTTCTTCTTTTGGATGTGAAATATTTCTGACTGTGGGGGCTTTGGGGGATTTTCTATACAGAAAGTTCCTTTATCACTCGTGCTTATACAATTTCAAAACTTCCTCCTAGTTCATTCTGCAGTCTCAGCTGCCACTTTGCAGCCTTCAGGTTCCTTACTAGACTTTTAATTCTCTTGCTTATTTCTATTGCCTTTTTTATGCTTCGTGTATTGATTAAACAGGAGCATGCACAAACAACTCTTCTTTGGCTGAGAGCAGACCTTGCACAGCTTGACTCAAAAGATGAAGACTTACAAATGCCACATCTGGACAGCCACAAGATGGGGACAAAACCCACAGGACCCTCCCTGAATGGGCCATACATTTTTGCAGGCATTAAACTAAAGTGTCAAGAATTCCTGTTACTCAAGTGTCTCCCTATTATGCATCTTCAAATATTGTAATTTTTTCCCCAAATTTATAAATGTTCAATGTAGCATTATGGCCTTTATAGTCAAAGAACACAATTATCCAAGTACCTGCACTCCAAAATAAATTCTTTGCATAATGTCAACATTCAGAAATTATTCTAATTTTCTTGCACACCTGGCTTTAGTGTGAAATAACAAAGTCAGAAGGTGGCAGGAGAATCTGTGCACCACCAAGAAAACCATCTCCAAAAATCTTAGATAAAACTGAAACCCTAGCAAGGCTTTTAATACTTGTAACACAAAAGGTTTTCTGTCAACTGCTTTGCCATTGAAGTTCCATGTATTTCATGCTGTCTGTAAACTTCCCATTCCTCACAGGCCAGGGGTTTTGGCACAGGAAGAAAGTACCAGGAGAAGCTGCAGCAAAGCTGGCCACAACCAGAAACGCAGAGGAGATGGTTTGAAGTTTTGTGAACTGAAATCTGAAGCTTCTTTTCCAATGACAAGCAGCAAAACATAAACAACACTGCCAGTCACAATGCCATCTCTAGGGGTTGAGTCAAGTGCTGAGCTAAATAGGACAAACTTCCACAAACTTTTGTTTCAGACTCCTGGCAAACTCCACCAAAAAGCTTTGCACCCAGTTCTGCTCACTTAGTGGCACAAGAATTGTCCCTGCCAATTTGAGAACCAAACCTTTATTACTTGAACCAGTGAAAATGTGAGGAAAATGTGAAAGGAGGATATTCTGCAACCTGGGAAATGCAATCACAAGGGACATAGAAGGCAGAAAACTTCAACCTGGAGGAGAAGGTAAGAGTAAAATAATAGATTTGTGTTCTCTTGGCAGAGCTGAAGCATCTGAAAACATGAACTTGATGAAGCAACCCAAACTACAGCAGAGAATAAGAAGCAGGAAGGAAAGAGGATGACTCCAAGGATAAAGAGCTCTTCCAGTTTCCAGCAGACCTTCAGAGAGGTGTTACCAAATGAGAAGACAAAAGACTGATCAGAGCAGGAACCAACAGCTGGGAGAGAATGAACAGATCAGGAAAGAGTACGTGTGATTATTTTGCACATGGTTAATGGGGGAGAAGAGGTCCTTGAACTTGTGTGGGTTGAGGTCACCATGGGTGACGTGAGCTCTGCAAAGCAGCACCATTGTTCTCCCTGAAGTCTTCCCCTCTGGACGCTCAAAAGAAAATAACTGTTTTCACCATCTTCTCTTTTAATTTCAAGACACAGTGATTCGGCTCCAGCTGTTTCCACACCCTGCTTTACATCCACGGTCCATGTGACCTTTCCTCCCTCCCCCACCCCCAACCATTTCCTCTCTGAGCTCTTCAGAACAGCTTATACCAAACAATATTTAGCCCTAATTTGTTCTTGCTCCATTTGGTTACTTCTCTCAGCTACAAAACACAAAATAGCTGCACTTCCCTAATGAGACAAACACAAAAAACCTAATGAAAATATTGGCACTGTTAAATTCTTCTAATGTGAAAGTCAATGCTGCCCCAGCCCCCTCTCCCTCATTTTCCATCTCTAGCATATATATTATTAACCACCTTTTTTATTTTGCTGCTTATGAAAGAATACATGGTCGATGTGATCTTGTGTCCCTGGGATTAGGAGTTAAGACATCCCCTATAAATCAGTGTAATCTTTGTAACAGGACGTTGCTGCATTGAGCATTCCTGTCTGTATGATGCATTTTCAATTACTCTACATGTTTTCTACTTAGTAAGCCAGCTTAATTCTTCGCTATGTCACAATATTAGAACATGTCCCAGGTTAGAAAAAAGGAGCAATCTTAGAGCCCTTGTAAGTTGTTTAGCCTCTGGCACTTATAAATCCAAAAACACAAGGGAAATCCCTTTTTCTTGCTTGTAATATGCCTTTAGATTTATTACTTAAAGAATCTGTTCACTTAATCCTCGGCTGAGGTCAGGGTTCATCTGCATTCTAATAAAGGTTTTAGTAAAAGTAAGACAAAACAAAAAAATGAAGGAGCTGTGTATGCCTGTATAAGCAAGCAATACTGCAGATAAAGAATATTCCCAAGTAAATTCTCCACCAGGAAAAAAAAAAAAAAAAAAAACAGGATGCTTTAAATTACTCTACACAAATCCAGACCATCTATCTTGGGCTGCTCTCTTCGACAGCTTGGCCAGGGTGGGCAGGCAAGGCAGAGGCTAAAGAGCTCTTTAGGGACCAAATTACTGTTTCAAAATGGGCCTGCTGCTCCAAGGATATGACAATATTATCTGAGAAATGTTACAGACATTGTGTGTCCTTCAGAGTTCTGCTAACACATCTTCTGTGATTGGAGGCATGTGTCACTACAAAACAAAAACCAAAAAAACCAAAAAAACCCACAACAAAATACAAGCAAAGATGTTCATTATGAATAGTCTCAAGGATATCTGGATGTAGAATTAGGAAAATGACCAAAATACGGCTATGAAACTTATTAACATTTTATGTTGATAATCACATTTGGATTTTCAGAAAACGAAATGTACAGATGTTTTATGTTGTCTCTGTCTTTTCAGGGGGGCTTGTTTAATTTATTGGGGTTTGTGGTGGAATGAAACAGTGCTACAAATTCCCTAAGAGGTACAGTGAGAAAGAAAGAAGATGATGCAGAAAAGTTATCTTAGCCTGTATTCCTAAAAATCTGCATATGAATAAGCATGTTTGTACATCTGTGTGTGAAAAAAAAAAAAATTCCATTTTATCAAATGAAAGAGCTCTGTTTGTTGAGGAAAGATCTCCGAAAAATCTATATATACACCCTGGGTTCTAGCTGATTCCACTGAAATTCAGGCAAATCCAAGGCCACTGAAAACCTGGTAATTTCTGTATTCACAGGACAAAGCTCCTGTAGGTACAGCACACACTCTGCACCTCAGCTTTCTGGTTTTGAACAGCTCTCCCCAAAACCACCCCTCTGCAGAGATCTCAGGACAAACCTATGGATTTGGTTGGCAATGGCCTGAGCAGGGTTTGCTTCCAGGAACACAAGCAGGCACTGTATCAGAAAACTATTTTAACAAAACCAAGTCCTCCACATCCAACAAGTATTTTGTGCAAATCCTACCAATACAAAATTCACTGGAATTTTGTTACCATGAGGCCCTAATCCCTGCCCTGCAGCTAAAAGCACCTGCACCTCCTACTTCTCAACCCAGAGACAACACAGAACCTCTCACCCTCAGTGCCACAGATGTTTCATCACTGATGAAAATCCAATTGCAACCACCAGCACTGATTGTTGTAGTGTTGTTAGACAGAACACTGAAGGTACAAATTAAACACAAGAACTTTGCCCTTCTTCCATACACATTACAGCACAGAGCATCCCTCATCCCTGTTACTGTGCCACAAAGCAGGGCTGCTGGAGTGGGAGAAGGGGAGTAACATGTTGCTCCACTTCTCCTGGATTCTCCAGACCAAATGTCTAAGGAAAGGGGTGAACACAAAGTTGAGACAACAAGACAATTCCTCTTTTTTTTTTTTTTTTTTTCACACCTGGCCTTGCCATGCAGGTGCTGGGCCCTGATCTGGCAACG
The DNA here is from genome assembly GCA_013400955.1 of Drymodes brunneopygia. Lineage (NCBI taxonomy): Eukaryota > Metazoa > Chordata > Aves > Passeriformes > Petroicidae > Drymodes > Drymodes brunneopygia. The sequence goes on along the minus strand of VZTZ01008487.1, from coordinate 771,013 downwards.
TGATGCTGCATTCAAACTGGAATTCTGCATCAGTATAAGGAACCCAATGTAGGAATGTGGAACTAAGGTAAAAGCTTTCCAGGGAAAGGACTGCACTTAATCGTGTTTTCCCCAGCACAAGCCTGTTATCTACAATAACAAACAAAATTTACATCCTTGAATTATACCAGGTGGAACAGTGATTTATTCATCAGGTTAGGAAAATTGTGAAGCTGTCAGAGGGCACCTACTGTGAATGTTTGCACAGAACCATGTTCATCCCTGTTTACAAACAGAAGATAAGAGGATTCAGAGAGAAATTTCCATACCATAAGCATCTATTAAGATTGCTTGTTCTGCTGGTATATCATAAGTTCTTATTTCCATTTACTTCAGTCTGCAGAAAAAAAATTCAATTTAGGAAAAAAAATTTAATAAATAAACCACTCTTCACAGCAGAAGATCTCAGCAATCAGATGCTGAGCTGGGAACACCATTCTCCTCACAGCAGCACTGAGCCCTCAGTTCAGCACATGCTGATATTGCAAATGGCCTTTCCTTCCTTTCCAAAGGCCAGAAACAGAACCCATCCCCAAATTCAGGTTTGGGTTTTTTTTACACATATGAGTGCTGAAGGACTGGTTTGTTTTTGTCTTGATCTGATCCATGACTAAGCCCATTTCTGTTCTTATACAGATTTATAACACCCCTGACCTCCCTATCACTTCTGCTCACTGACACCACAAGACATTAGGAGAAAGCACATCTTTTTCTTGCTCCTGTGTGTGGTCCTCCCTGGCACACACAGAGATTGAGGCCCTTCTATTGTGACTAAATCACCCCCCTGGACTGAGCTGTCTTTGTCAGCTGGCACTGGGCCTCGCCAGAGCTCTGTGAGTGTATGATGAGATGTTTTCAAGAAATCAATTGATTAATGGAGAAGTATGGGTTATATTAACACTTGGATACGATTACAAATTCAATTCCCCAACTCTTCAATCAGGTAAATTCTTATCAATAAGAAGACTTCTACTGCATATGAGCAAACAGTTTTCTGAGGTATTTCTGATTTTCTGGACATAGTTTAAATTACAACTCTTCCTGGGAAGCAAATTATTCCTATTCTGGTCAGAGCTCATGCTCCAATCCTAAAAAGAGCTGGCTGCCTTCTCTTGGCTGTCTTTCCCCAACCTCTAAAGGCTTAACTCAAGCCACAAAAGTTAGTGTCTAGAAACCAAAGGCAATCACCCTTCTCCCGATTAAATCCCAAATTGCCATCTAAAGTTCCCCACATTCAGCTTTCCAATCCCCTTATTAGACTATTTTAAAAGCAAACCACAGTGGGGTTCCAACAAAGACCACGTCTCATTGTTATAGGCTTGACTGTCAGTAACTAAAGATGTCACACATGCAGAGTGTGCCCTCTGATGAGCAACCGTGTCAAAGGAGGTTCTCTGTTAAAACACTGATACTTTAAGAGTGGGATTTTCAAAAGCACTCAGCATTCACACAACTGTTCAATGGCAATGCTCCCCAGCTAGGGCAATATTGAACACTTTTGAAAATCCCATCCTACATGTTTACACAGTCTTTTAATCATTTCTGTCCAGGCTGGCAGGCCCTGGGTGCCAGAGAAAGAAGAAAAGGATTTAACAAAGCAGAAATAAAAATAAGGAGAAATAGTATCTAAGGTAAAACACCTCCTTTAATAAATTAAAGGGTATAATAATTCACATTTTGACCTCCCAAAGAAAGCTAATAGTCAAAAAACACCTAGAAATAAAGCAGTACTCCAGTGGTATCAAATAGTCCAGTCTGGATAAATGCTTAAATTCAAAGGCTTAATAACCAAATGAAAGAATACTGAGAATCATTAGAAAGGAAGACAACGTGCTCTGTAACATTAGAGAGAGCTGATTAAATGGGCAGTTTGTTCTACAATTTGGTCAGTGGCATTTTGGCATTACAGTATAAATGGGTGAGGATTAAGTCATTTCTCAGCTTTCCTTGGCAGAGTCTTTTATTATTTACACTATTTACTTCAGGGAAGTCTTGGCGTATGTCATATTTATCTTGCTGAAAAATGGGCCCGTAAATGCATATCACCTCTTGAACAAAGCAAAGCTTTGTGATACTAATTTGGTTCATGAAGTACGCAATTCAGCCTCTCTGCACAGGGGCAACATTTGTCTCCTGCTTTATTAAACAACTATAAACCCATTTTTTTCACTTGGTACTGAAACAGGCCAGGCCACTGCCACACACACTTTGGCCTTCCAGAAGGCTGCCTGCACACAGCAATTGTCATCTTTCAGCACCCACCACCACCACATGAACACAGACAGGACTGCAAGACCAGAGGGGATGTTTGGACCAAGCCTTCCCAGCAGTTGGGATAACAGGGAGGCAAGTCCTCAGAGAAAAACAGGAACTCCCTGCTCACCTCTCTTCCACATTCCCACAACAATCGGCTTTTCCCACCCGGAATTCTTAGCTCAGGCAACACCTCTTGCTGCAAAGGGTTTGTCTTGCCAGCCCAGCCAACAAGATCTGGCTCCAGAAGACAGGCTGAGCACGGAGCCTGCGCACTTCAGAAGGAGGATTTGCCACACCCAGGTTCCCCAACACAGCAACAAGCAGGAGCATCACTGATGGCACCTCCTGGTAAAAACCCACTCCCACACCAGCAGAAATGCACAGCTTAATATCCATGGCATCCAGATTTGCCATGTCACTGCAGATTCCAGTGTTTTAACTTTTCAGTAGCCACATCTCTAAACACCGCTTCCCCCCACCAAGAGCTCTTTTGTGCTTCATTTCAGACCATAACTGAGATCTTCACTACCGCACCTACAACATGCCCCAGGAGCTCTACACCTGCCTGGTGTTTACCACTATGAAATACATAAAAGTGCTGTACAGGAATGGGAAAAAAAGAGAAGGAGAAGAGGAAATACAAAAAGGCAACTTCCAATTATGAACCTCTTTTTCTAAAGCAGACATTTTATACACAAGTGGTTTAAGAGTAATTTGATATTACAGAGAAACCAAGTATGGGGGAAGGAGGAATGATGTGTGCAGCTTACAAATGCAGAGAATAAATACACATTTTTAGTGAATTGAGAGTGTTTAAAATAATTTCACAGACAAGATTCACTTATCACCACAGGTGGCCTGTGTAATAGATGTTTTAGTTGAAGATGCAAAAATTCGGAGTAGCAGGAATTGTTGATTACAAGCAAGAGTGTTTGCACTTAAAATCCTATCAAAACTGATCTTTGTAAGCAAATAATATTAGACTAATCTGTTCTCCAGAGGTTATTAAGTGTGTAGGCAGAAAACAGCATTGTCATAATGTTAATTAATTTGAACAAATGGGGTAAGGGGGAAAGGAGCTGCTTTTATGAAAGTTCCTCATTTCATCTTCAGAAATATGTTAGACCAAGAGCTGATGATAATAATAAATACCTAGGTTTTAAGGGTTGTTTTCCATGAGAAGGATTATGCAAATACTTACTTTACATGCAGAACTATTGTTATTTATATTCTAAGTGAGAGATTAACCAGAAAGAGACCAAAAACCCAAAGTGAAGGCCAGAGCTCTACATCCCCCTTGTTATCCAAACTGCATCCATGTACCAACATGGGACTCCCCATCTGGTTTTGCTCTCGAATGCTGCTGGGACACACAGCATTCCACACAGAAGATTACAACGTCAAGACCCAAAATACCAACAACCAAGCTGAGGGCCTACTCCTGATGAGGCAGTCACCTCCTATGAAAGAGAAGAGGCAAGAAATGATGGGAAAAGAGACATTAAAATAAATGCAAGTGCTTTAGAGATTTTGAACAAAGAGATGGTTTGGATTCATTTTTATCCTCAGCACTTCCTTTATGTAGCTGCCTGAGCAATCCTGCTTTTGATCCCAAGCCAACAGAGCAAGAATTACCAAGTGCTCTCTACCATTCTCCCCTCCTGTCCTTCAGCTTGACAGCCCTTTCTCCTTGCTTGATTTGTCCCAAGATTAGGATGTCACAGTTTACTTAGCCACACTTGAAGATGACAGAATAGCACCTCTCCTCACCCACTACGCAAAACTGGTTACAGTAACAATTAACTAAAGCTGCTGGCTATCAGTCCAAATAGATTTATCTTTGTGCTCCATCCTAGTTCCCCTCTTTTATAAAACAAATGCTGTCCTTTAAGCCACCATGTTCTTACCACCATGCTGCCTCATAAGCTGCTTCCTCCTGTCAATTAATTTCTCTTCATTAAAGACTTTTTACAGATGGCAGTCACCTGGTGTTTGTTGAACCCACCAGGAAAAGGCACAGGTTGGCTGATGGTCATCCAGACAACAAAACAATGGATACTGCAGGGTGTTTTCCATGGAGCATTGTCAGCTAAACATAAAAGATTGACTCTTGCACCCAGTCACTTGCAGAAAATTACAGAGGACAAAAGCACACACAAAGAAGGGGCATTAAATTCAATGATGTGTGTGCATATAGGAGCGGAACGGGCAGTTTCATCCCGTAAGTTTTAATTGTCATTTGTCTGGAAAACCCCCATAACTCACTCATTAGTTCTAAGTATTACAGCTTTCCTGAAGACAGGACAAAAGCCAGAACCTTCATGACATCCTCAGCATCCAATGCAGTGGCTTCTCTTAAAGAACATGGTTCTGTTTTTTCATCCTGTTCCATATATGTGGAATATGCCATGAATAACAGCAATTATGCCACAAAAAGATGGTTATTTTCATTCCTATTACAACTACAAGAGGAACAAACAATTTCCATTTAATTTAGAGAATATACAATCATAAAGCCACTGTCTGAAAAATAAAAATTTAGAAGTGCACTGGCGGTTTTATGCCTTTCTTGTGTGGATCCTATAAGCAAATATCTAAAGTAGCAAAATCTGCCATGTGCTGCTCAGATGATATTAACGACACATACATTTTACACCCATCTTGCAAACATAAGAAGCAGCATAAATACAAGTAGTGGGAAGTAAGAAAAAATACAGATCTAATGTCATTCCATGGTGCAAATCCTGAAACTGCTGCACAAACAGAAGATCCAGTCTGTGACAATTTTACATCTTCAGACACTGTATGGGATTAGCTTCTGCCATATTTACTAATGCAATGGATGCTGATTTTTCCCTTTGGATTTTCCTATTAGAAACACATCATGCAATTACTCCAGGAATTTATTTTCAGCTGCCAGTAATCAATTGCTTGCTCTCAGCTCACAGCAATTACGTACAGGGGCCATCATACGTGCACGGATATCCTATACCACACTTGCAGTTTTCTGAACACACAAAAAAAATAACAAAGACATGGTCAAGCTGACTTAATAAACTTTGTAACAGACCAGAATTAAGACTAGAAGTGTTTCAGCAGAAAAGCATTTTCCCATAAGAAAAAGTTCAGAATGGTGCCTATGCAATGCCAACCAAACCCACACACTTTCTTCCATGCATCAATGCCACTTCGTTCAGACTGGCTGGCTTTTTCTGCAGTGACCCCATCTTGCCTTCTGTATTATTTAAAAAGATTTATAGCTGGGTGTCTCGTGTGCTGAAACATGAGCTCTGACCCCCAGGCTTGGAAGTTGTCAGGCAGAAACATTAATATTATGCCACATTAGGAAAGAAAACTCATCAGTAGCAGCAAACCAAACGACAGAGTGAAACATGATGCTTCTTGTCAGACATGACACTGAACACTTAAAGATACCCAAAAAGTTGTGCCCTCTAATGTGCCACCTGCTCTGCTGCACCAAGGCAACAGCCAAGGAGTTGTGCCTTAGGTGGGGCTGCTCCTGCTAAGGGTGGTACAGGAGAACCTACAGTCACTGCGAACAGTAAAATCTCAGTGTCACCCAAAACACAAATACAAACAATTCTTGCCTGAAAGGACTTAACACAGATAGTCAGGGTGGAGGGTGGAGAGAGACACAACTTGTACATGGGGCTTTAGGGAGTCAGAACTGAGAGATGCAAAACGGCTCCTCCAAAAATGCCTGAGAAATCTATGCCTGAGCACGGGACCCTCCTGAGACCCCACCCAGTAACCCCACACCTCATGATTCTTCTTCACCAAAATCCTCTACACTGACAGAGCCGGCAAAATCATCTCATCAACAAATGTCTGTGTGCCCACAAAACAGCACAAAGCCCTAACCCGAGATTTTAGGAAGGGCTGGCTAATTTTAATGACTCATAAAATCAGTTGTGATGCTTCATGCTAAAAATAGGCACAAACAGCCTAAGCTTCAGGGAATAATCAGATTGCCACACAGGTAAGCAAGGATTTTCCTCACAAATCCCACAGGCAGGGCTTTGGTTTGACAGACTATTTGAAGGAAGCACATATACATATATGTGATTTCTATCACATATATCTTTTATCACTGGAAAAAACTTTTTTCCAGTTTCATACACATTGATGTCAGTAATACATAAGACTACATATAGATATACAGATTCAAGGTCTGAATTAGTAACATAGAATTTACTATGTTGTAAATGTGGTCATTAAAGATTCAAAATATTACTCACACATATTTTGCTCAGATGTATGTTTTGTATGCAACCTGCTAATAATTAGGGCCCCCAAAATGAAATAAAGAAGAAATGAAAAGAGAAGAGGGAGAGAAGGGAAGAAGAAGAGGCAGGAGGAAAATAGGAAGAAAGGCAAAGGCAAAATGAAAAACTTGCTGTCTCTGTTTCCTAACACCAGTCCAAAAGTCACATGAGCTTGAACTACCTTGATGAAATCAGAGGAGTAAAGACATATATGTTTAATCACTGAGGCAGATATGACTTTTTCAAAACCATATATTTTATTTAAGCATGATTTCCTTTTCATAATAAAAAATGTATTAATATGTACTTTCTGACTAATCTCAGCAATACCTGGTAATTTTCCCACATCTTTAAATATTTCTTAGAACAAATGGTCTTGGGTCTTCTCACGTGCACAGGTGTATGAATGTCAGCAAGGTCCTGTTCCTCATTTAAGAATCCAAATTTACTTTCTCAAGACCTGTTCACTTAATGCCCCTTTTACAATGTATAGAATACCAAAAGCTGAGCACACAGGGGTTTTTTTTTCAGACACTAATCAGAGAAATTCTTATGGAAAAATGAGGCACAAACAGATTTTCACCAGCTTCACATATTGTTTTTGTACCTTTCTGAGCTCTTCTAAAATTCCAACATGCCAGAACAGTTGTGGAGCTTTACAATAATCTGCACCTCTCCTGACACTCTGCTAATACCATAACTTATATGCACCACTAGGCATGGACACAGCCCCTCTTCCCCTGAAGGGTCTGCTCACGAGATGCACATGGGACATATATAATGCACAAGTCTACTGCATGGAAAGGGAGTATCAAGAGTGTTTCTGGCCTCTGTCAGGTGCTCAGAATAAGTTGTGATCTTGGTTGCAAGGCCAAAAACCTGGCTTCTGGGAGAGGTGTACATCAGCAAAGGTTTATATGTTCCTTTCAATAAACATCTGCTCTTCCCATGAAAAGTCTAAGCCAGCTTTTGGCACAGCACATGAATCCTGAAAGTTCTGGGGGGAAGATTGTGGTTGCCTAAATACAGCTAATTGGAAAAACCTTTTCATTACAATCAAATTATACATATTCTCCTGGCTTTTAAAAAATTTATATGATAAAAAAAATCATGAAAAGTTTGACCCCTAAACACAGAGGTCTGCAGCATACAACATGTTTACTTTCAAGGAATAAAACAACATGAACACCAAATTTTCCTGACTTATTCCATCTTTCCTGCTATACTTGTAGCAGCCTCCTGCTACTTTCACAAGTTTTACATATATGCCATGCAAACAAAAAAGAGCATATACATGAAGAGAAGCAGGGGATGAAGAGAAGAATGCATGCAAGTAATACAAGAAGTCCATTCTGCCTTGAGGTTACTGCACACTTAAGATATAATTGTTTTATTTTTCCTGAGTGAATATGGAAATCCACCTCTGGGCCGGAAAGTGTAAAGACCAGGGACAATTTACAACTGTCTCGTACATGCAAAGAAAAAACTGGCAGCCAGAGGACAAATGCTAGGATTGTGTGCTTCCCAGGCCTGCAGACTTCTAATTAAATTAAGTTCTAATAATTGTGAATACATTAGCAAATATCAAAGAGTGAAATCTGAATACAAACAGAAAGGAAGGGAATATTTTTAACAGATCTGTTATTTGCAAAACAGTCAACCGTCAACAATGATGACAATTCAGTTGAAGTTTCACAAATGCTCATCAGGGATAGGGTTCTTCGATGATTTTTAGATCAAATAAATTGAGAACTCTGAATAAATCTACTGCTTCTTAAAGTTTTTTCTGTCAATGGGAATTTGTCATGCCAGTCTAAATATTTTTTTTTATTATTTCTGGGTATTTTTACACACATGTACAGCCAGGAAATTGAACTTAACACAAGACCCAGCAAGCACAAAACTCGAGCAGAGATGAGAGTTGCACAATGCTGATGCCATGTCCTTTATGCACTGACTGACACTAAATCAGGCCTGACATGAAGTGATCAGAAGAAGCATTTGGCCTAGAGAACTGTGGATAAGGCCAAGACTGCCAATGTTGCAATCAGAGGCTCTGGGACAGACAAACAGCTCATGGCCAGGTCTAAGTTCAGGACTTAGCAGGACCAACACGCTGCAGCTGCTGATCCTGCAGTGAAGCTGCCCTGTGTACAAACTGTGCCCCTTCCGTGCTGAACTTGCCACACACAGGGAGGCTGAACCCAGGGAAGGTGCAGCCTTTACCAAGGAATGCACAACAGCCACATAAAAACCAGGAAAAATGAACAGGGCGTATGGATTTCCCATATGGTGAAGTACTGGGCCATGCACACATTATAAAGAATAACCTCTACCCCTGAGTTCAAGAGACTTTGTTTCAGAGCATCCCCTCTTCCAGAAATTCTCATCCCAAAGCTGAAGTTGTTTTTTCCCTGTGCTATAGAAAAGTGGCAACAAAATCTGAGATTTGTTTAAAGAAACTTTAGTCTGACAAAAGGCAACTGGCCCACACTCGAGAGTACTTCACAGGATGGCCAAAATTCTCCAGAATCAAGGAGTCAAGTCCATACATTGCACTTGTAGCTTGAAAGCTCTCAAATAGGTTGCAGGATTTTTTTTCCATGTCTCTTTTTATCCAGAACCCCCCCTTACCCCTAAAACGCCTCTCTCAGATACGTCACCACTAAGAAAGAACTCTTTAGACAATACCCTCGCCTGTGAGTTTCAGAGTTCATGCAGAAAATCAAAGTTAATAGTTTCTCAATACTATTTTCATTTCCTGCCCATGATCCCAGTGCTAGCAAAGTATTTAAGCATGTGCTTTAAACTTTGTTCTAGAAGTGCTCAAGAAGCACAGCTACGTGGTGCTTTTCCTGACTTCACTCAGAAGTACAGAAGAAGGGCAGCACAAGATAATTAACATGTGCAGTACACATTCCTTTCATTTGAATTTCACTTCCTGCTCAAAAAACAATTGTAATTTGCACACTGCTATTCTGAGTAACTTTTAATCAATATGACAAAATTCTTTAACATGATACATAAATAGCCTGGAGCAAATGAATTCAACAAAAACAAAATATTTGCAAATAGAAACACCAAAGAGTTTCATTTCACTCTAGAAAACTAAAGAAACCTGCTTTAAAACAAGTTAAATGAGTAATGTATTTTTCCAAGAAAAGTTTCTTTTGTTTTGGGGGTTTTTTTTTAAGATGAATGAGTTGACAGATGTTCTACTAAAACCATTAAGGCAAGATGGCAATAATTTCTGGGTATGTTAACTAACCCACTGCTAGCTGGATCATGTGATGCATGACAACACCGTCTTCACATTAGGTGCAGAAGCAGTTCACCAGTTTGAAAGTCAATCCTGTGAGTACCCTGTGCCCCAGCCTTCCCATCCCCAATCTAGAACACCATCAATAAAGGGACAGATATAAATATACCTGCGTGTAACTTTAGCAACAGATTTAAGGTAGGCGCTTATTAATATCATGAAGATATAATTCTTAATGATGTGGGAGCAGAGCCTTATATAGGTTTGAATAATGACATTGTCTCGATGCGTGCATAGTTTGTGCTTTTGTCTGAGACAGGTTCATTTTTCACTGGAGGGGAAAGGTTCATCTCACACGAGGGGGGTAACCAGTTGATGTTACAAGGCTGACGATTAGCCCCCTCGCTGTTCCACATGACACTGGGAAGGACTCCAGCAGGCATCCTTAATGCCTGCTTCAGCATCTTGAAGAAATTAATGAACACAGCTTCGATGGCAAAACATTTCAATCAACCCCAACCAGCTGTGCCTACCATTTAAAAAATATAAATTTAAAAAATGACATATTTATTTAAAAATGGGCTTATCAGAAGTTTCTTCGAAAGGATACAAGTTATTTTGGGAGCGAGAGAGGGAGGAATAAAAAAGAGGAAGGACAATGGTGGTTAGTGCCAAAAGATGTGCGATGGCCCCTGTGTTTGTTGAACAAATTAAGCACGTTCTGGTTTTTCACCTGCTGAAGTAGCAGCAGTGCATATGGCCCAGAAGTTAAAAATAAGGAAATATGCATACATTACCATACTTAATGGACGACCCTCTCCATTTAATATGCAAATTTCCTGAAATATTACTGAATGCCGTCTGTTCTAAATGAATAAATTTGAATTGCAATTAGAATAATCCTTTATAATTAATGAAAACTGTCAATTTTGGTTCATAAGTAATTTGATTAACAGGATGATGGGGCACTTATCAAGTTCACTGGACTGCTAGGGTATGAGAAAGCTGACAGGGAAAATAAGGTGGTCCAGGCACTTAGGCACCACTGGAATATTATCCTAAATTATTGATAACACAAGCTAATGAACTTCAGAAAGTGAACTCTGCATGCTTTATTTAAAGGGACAGTGCAGTGGGGTGGTAAGGACTGGTTTGGTCATGATAGCCTTCTCCAAAATAAAGTCGTGCCATTACCCACTCTCATAGGAGAAAAAAAAAGAAAAAGATCCACAGGCAACAACACACACCTACTTAAACCTGAAATTTACACTTCCCAGCTGCTTCCAGAGAGGGAAAAAATGTTCACACCATAAATGTAAGAAAGGGACAATGCAAGCCAGGTGGAACACAGTTTATATAATGTACCACAGCCACTATTTTATGTTGTATTTCCATTGGTTAAAAACTGGCACTCATTACACCTGGTTTTCCATGCTTTTTTCTTCCTATCATCTGCCATGCAACGGGCCAGCAATATTTTTCTCAAAATGAGCTTTTGCTAATTGAAAACAGGAGAATGTTAATGTATCAGTTTCAGTCTTATAAGAAAAGCAATTTTGAAAACCAGCCACTACACACCCAAGAAAAGCCCCAGCTCTGAGCTCACCATTTCCCTCAACCCACGTGTTCCCTGACAATGCCATTCTGCCACAAATGGGAAAGATGACTGTAGGCCAAACCTCTGGGCTAAGACACCACTCCCTCTGTAATTCCATTAACTTCGGGGGTCAGAGAGGATGTAATCCAATGCAAAAGTTGCCAGTAATGGCATTTTAAATCAGTACAGCCATCAGCACACACAGGCTGCAATTCCGATAATCTACCTAATGAGCCCAAATGTAAGCAATATACATGAACCTTAGTAAAAATATCAAATCCATGGCAATGTCTGAGGATATTAAATTTCCCAAATCAGTTTAGTTTTTGAATGAAAAGTTCAGCTGGATATGTTATCCTGCCACAAACGGAATATGGTGAAATTAGAAGGATTTTTTTTTCGTTTCCACTCAGTGTGTCTTCTTACAAAGACATTCCTCTAAAGCCATGCTTGACTCCGTATGCATCATTCACCTCTCCTATGAAACTATGTCATATTTTATACATTGCACGTGGCATTTAGTGCATTCAATTATCCCATATCACCATCACACAACCAAGAGAACAATTCTGAATGCAACTTCAGAGTGAGATCTCTTTCCAAACATCCTGATAAAGCACATCCTGGATACACCCACACAGTATAAATGGAATCCAGTGCAATCCGGCCTTTTAAATTTTGCAAACAACAAGTTGAAAATGGTAAAATCGCCTGCTGAACGAGCCTCCCCTTCGGCTGAGCGCAGGCACAGAGCCAGGGGATGCTGGGAGATCGTTTGGAAAAGCCTGCTATTATATAACAAAAGCCAGGGTGCATGAGCAAGGTACGTTTTTAAACCATTAGAGCATTGAGAACTCAAACCAGATTTTCAACTAATCACTGAAAGACACTTCTGCAGCCCAGGGACCAAATCTCTGCTGAATTTCAGCTTCAGACACTCTGAGCACCAAACCATCAGCACTACCTACAGGAAGGCCACAACTTTGAGTAGGATATAAGCATTTACAGACACATGAACAATACCTCGTTTTTAACTCAAACATTTTGATAATGTTCACATCTTGCCTAATGCAGAACACTTCAACACAGGAGGCAACGTTTGTCAAAAGTACAAGCATCTGGAAAAGGCTTTTTGGAACTGAAATGCTCCAAACCACAGGTGTGCTGTTATAGGTAGACATTATTAGAATTCGCAAAGCCAGAAATTAGTTCACTTCACTAACCCTGCCCTATATTCCTACATAGCCATTTTAGCTTCTTTCCACAAGAAAATGCAGTTACTGCAACACTGAGCAGCATCAGAGACACCCAAACACTTCTGAGCTCAGATCTTGGTACAGGGCTCATCAGTATGGCAAATAAACCACATTACAAGAAAACAATGCCATAATTGGCCAGTGGGGCAGTTTCCTGTCTTCTTTCCCTGAGGCAATCAGGCCTTTTTTTTAGTCTCATTTCCTAAGGAAACCAGGATCTGCGAGATCACATTGTCTGCTCATAAGTCTCTCCCCCTAACAGTTTTAACCCTTTGTCCATTCTCTACGTAAGTCTCCAAAAAAGTAAAGTTTCGATATTTGCATGAAAATGCCTTGACAGAACAAGAAGTTCTGCCACAAAAGGGAAGACAGGTACAACTCAGCCAGGCAAGCAGCAAATGCATCCTTGTGCAGACAAAGTGGAAGGGAGCACAGGACACGAGGACCACAGTTAAGGGACAGTTCTAAAGGAAGGCAGGACAGCACTGAACGTTTGCAGCGGAACTCAGGTTCACAGGAAAGCACTGAGAATATTGGAGTGAGGGCTATAAAGGTTATGTCAGTGATCAAAGAACATTATGGTGACAAGCAGACATGATGAATGGAGTTATTGTGATAAAGGAGCACAGGAAACAATACAAATCTGTGGAAAAACAGGGTTTAGTTTCATTAGTTTCACTGCTCGTGGAACAAACTCTTATTTTAACAAAGCTATATTTTTTTTGAATCTCTGCTTTTCCCTTCACTGCCCTATCCAACTACTGGGTTTTTTTCCTGCTGCTTTCAGTGTGGCTATGGAAAAGCATCTTCCACAAGCAGTAAAGCAACAGAAGAACTGCTTAAGAAAACATTAAATTATCAGTCACATATGGACATAAGAAAGGTTATGTTTATATCCTGACTTCACTCATTAACAGAATGTGGGAATTATGTGCAATTCTGTCATGCCCCTTCTCACTGTCTTTCAACTTTCATAAATATTTGCCCCCATTTCCTTAAGAAGAGATGTTCTTTAAGAATCCAGCAACCATGTTAGGAGCATTATTACCCTAATTTAGGAGCAGGTTAAGTGTGGCAGTAAGATGACTCTAACTCACCATATGACTACAAAATGATTAATTCTACAGAGCAGAAAGCAAAGTTAAGAAGTCCTGTGAATAGACCATGAGACTGTACTTCCCTTTCCCCCAGAAATCTACTATTCTAAAAGCAATGGATCAACTAGCATTATCCATTTGGACATGTGAAGGTTGAACCAGGATAAATAAATATTGCCTAAACAAAACAATTGGGAAAATCTCCTGTTCTGAATTTGTGGTATCTGTTTCTACATATCATGACTGTGAATTCTTTAGGATTTCATAGAAGTGATAATGACCTATTTTACTGAGAAAACACTTCAGTTAAAGCACAGCTAAAAGTTCTGGTGAAATCTTTTATTTCATTCATTCACACAACACAGGAGAGCTTCAAGTAACACAGTTCCAGTTCTACAGAGGGGTAAGACTGAACCATCCACTAAATAACAAACAACAACACTGGAGAGGCAGCTGAAGGACACGCCAAGATGCTGGACAGAAAAATGCCTCTATTTAATCCTCCTTCATGTGAATGGGAAACATAAATATTATATTCCCCTGGCAGAGCTTCAGAACTATGAAGGCAAAGGGCAATCCCCAGCAGGTGAGAAAAAGTATCTGTTGGGAAAATAACCCAAATTTGGAAGTCCTTCCCTTGGGTGAGATCAGTAACCATTCCATTGAATAGAGCCTATCTAGTCCTATCTTATTCCTATTATCTTGGCATCCAAGAGCCATTATTATTTGCTCTTCATGGTGACTAAGGCTGAAACAACCATGGCAAGAGGAAATAGAAAATAAATTTAAAAATAATTCCAATGCAGATTTTAGTGGCATAAACCCTTCTGAATATGGATATAAATAACAAGCTTATTTACTCATGCTCCTTATATATATATATATATTTTTTTTTTCAGTTTGCTAAGAAAATGAATTATTTTCAAACTGTTGAGGTTAGGAAGGGGAGGTTGGAAGAGGGTGAGTGTTATACAAGGCTTTGCCCCAAACAAATGAAAATCTTTGAGTGAATTATGGTCTGACTAGTTTCTTTTTTAAGACACATCAAGGCATTTCAGTATGTGTCAATAAAAGCCCACCTGGAGGAAGAAATTACAGAGCACTGGAAAGAACGCCAAGATTACTCAAGTCTTTGTGTTTTCATTTGTTTTAAATCTGTGTGTTGTTAAAACAAATGTAGAAATTAGCCATATGGGAACTTAGTTTTGGTGCAATATCTTCATCTGTCACCGCATTTGGAAAAAAAAGCACACACAACAAGATCAGTGGCCAGGGAGGGAGGGTGAGAACAGCACACAAGGAAACAATGCTGAACATATGCACAGGATTTCGACCTCGCAGCATGGTGACTAATGATTATTTCATAAATATTGAACTTGGGATGGATTCTTATTACTGAACAGGTACATTTTTAAAGATCATCCAACAGTTATTGTATAGGAAGGTAGCTCACCTCTCTCTGGGACAACCTGCCCTCCTACTCAGTGTTTCTTACCCAAATGCAAACCACACACTATTTTCAATTCAAACCTTAGACCCAATCCATGTAAGACAGGGGCTTAATAGCTTTCCAAACTCTCATTTGGCCTCAGTTATACAACCAGCTGACACTGAAAATAATTAATGCCCTTTAGGACTCGCATCTGCTCCTATGGTTCCATGTCAAGGTTTTTAATTGGGCTATTTTGGCATTTGGAGACAATGGCAAGGTGAAATAACCTTTCTTTAATATTTCTGAGGTCAGAAGTTAGTCCTGCCAAAGGTCATCCTTCAGGTTCACAAATGAGTCATTTGTATCACCTAATGCAATCTGTGACTTGCAAATTGCACTGGGAGATGTTCTAGTGCATTAATTAGTCCATGTGGTGAATACTGAATTCATCATTACCAGTGAAGCCTGTGCAGGCGTGCCAATACTCGTTTTGGTGGGTTGCAGTAGCTGATTATATTACATATTCTCCTTCAAACTGTGGCCTTTAATAGCAGGCCTTGTTTCCTGCTAAAAGCAAAGAAAAGGACAAACCAATACTCACACTCTGAACAGGGCAACATGGAAAACTTAACAGGTCACAAATTCTCCAAGTGTGCTCATTCATTTGGGTTCTGCACCCCAGACACTCATCCAGTACAACCAACACCATTGCTGGATTGTACTCAAGTCAGAAAACAAGTGGAAACTTCAGAAACTAGGCTTAGTTGTCTCCTGCTCATCCGAGCCTAAAGAGTAGTTCTGATTTTTTTTTTTTTTTTTTGTTAGCTGGTTGGTTGGTTTTCTCCATAGCTGTGGGGATTACAAGCTTTAAAAACAGTCAGGCATAAGCAGTAATTAACTGCAATTCTCTAGTGACCTCATGTCTACAAAAGCAGGGCCTTTTAGAAAAGCACAATGAAATTGCAAGAGCACTACTAACTTCTTTCAGAGAGGATCTGGCTATCAGACAAATGTCCCAAATTTTCCAGATTTTATTTCTAAAAGTGACGGGTTACTACCATGTTGTACACTTGCACAGGGCAGAGCCACTCTCCCCAGGCCTGAGGATCCCTCTGGGGGCAGAAGGGGAGTTTCTCTCATGTTTTTCCCCATGTGACTCCACGCCCCAAATCCCTCCCTGCATTGGTGCTCCGTGGCTGCTCCCCACATTCCTCACAGCTGCCTACCCCACTATCCCTGCTACATTTAGGGTCCCTCTGTGCCCCAAGATAGGTCAATACCAACCCCAAGGCCACTTTTTAAAAATCAACATTCAGTCAAGCCTCCTCGCTGCACAGAAACCTTGCAGAGAATTTCACCCCAAGTCACAGTCTGATCTTTCAGCTGGTTGGCAGCTATTGCCTATAATGAAGGGATTATTAATTTCTGTTTCAAAGGGATAGGAGATCAGGATATGGACACGGCATGACTGTACCATCTGTGCGGTTGACATATATTGATTCATACCATCTTCCCATCTGTCCTTGACACTACAGAGCATCAGAGGTCACAATCAACTCTTTGCTGGAATTCCCCCAAAAAACAAGTTTTCATCCAGTTCCCTGTCAAAAAAACACTTCGAACCGCTTTTACAGAAAATGGATTGCCTCTTCAGTTATTACAGAAACAGATACAGAGCCCACAGTTTGGCCTTCTAAATATTTCCCACACAAGAGGTATAATAATGACAAATATTATCACACAACAACAAACAGGAGCTTCAACGTCCCTTAACAAAAGGCTCAGGCTAAAATATTGCTCTAGAAACAGAAAGAGATTGGAGGAACTATGAACATTACTAAAGTTCTAAAATTATTTGCATACATATATTAGACTAGGTACAACAACCAGTCAGAACAGAAGGCTGAGAAATGTGAAGTTGGGTGGCATGTGCCTATGGAAAGTGGTGGAGAAAAAGAGAAAACCTGCAGCTGAGTAAATCATGAAATGTATCAAAGTCTCTGGAGACAACCTAGTTTTGTTTTCATGATAGGTATCATTTTTTTTCCTGTCATGCTATGCAAATTGTTAATAGCTCGGAAATGAAAACTTTTGAAATGGCCATTTTCTGGCTTTTGTCGGTTTAAATATTTCATCTGGCAGAGCCCACAGTGTTACTGGAAGCACTGTATGCAATCTAGGATTAAACAGTGCTCATGCGAGACTGTGAGTTACAACTGTCCCAAAACAGCCTTAGGTTAAAACATGTCATGCCTTTTTTCACTCCAAAGAACTGGTTGAAGAAAATCCAACCAGATTTGAGCAAACTCAGAATTTTTAGAAGTCTGTGGTAGGAGGAATGGCAAGTAAACAAACCCTTTTTTTTGTTGCTATTGTCACAGAAATGACTGCACAAGTCCTTAAACTTAAATAATAGAATTTAGTCCTCACGCACTGCTTTCCTCTTTGAGCTAAACCAAGCAAAATCTCAAAAATTCTCATACCAGCTTTTTTGACTTAAAAAATAGGAAGGGAAAAGGACAATATGGTCTGCTGGAGTACCAAATCTGAAGTTTCGGGCCCTGATTTGATTTATGGTCATGGCTTACTACTTTATTTATGGAATGGTTACTACTAAACTCTACCAGGATCCATTTCTTTACTGACAGCGTTAACACAACGTGGAATCTCTCTGCTGTTGTCAGAGTGCAACGGCGAGGAACAGCCCCAGAGAAAGAGCTCCTGCAGGATCCAACTTGTGGCTCCAACATGGCAACTCCACGTGTTCAGCCAACAAAAACTTGGCCAAAAAGCCATGGATGGGGCCAGCTGGGGATGCTCAGGTGACAACAGCACCTTGGCAGGTACATTCTATCTGGTCACCCATCCCCACTTGCCAGGACAGCCCAGCCAAGGACAACCTGACACATTTCACAGCAGCTGTGCAAGCTCTCTGATTTATCTTTTTCTGAACGACCCAGCCAGGTTCTGAAACTCAACGCCAGCAGCACACCACTGTTGTGGTTTACACCTGATACCTCCCCTCTGCATCATCTGTGCTCGCCCAAGTGAGGAATTTTATGAATTGGCTTTTGAGCGCGTCCATCCACAACAGGTGACGGCGCGCTGGGGTGCGTTGGCTGCCGGCCCTGCCTGTGCCCCGTGCCAGGCAGCTTCCCTCGGCCCTGCTTTGGGCTGTGGGCTCTGCTGGGTGTTTGTGTTCGCTTCCAGGGGNCCCCAATCTAATTTTTGTCACCCCCGTGGGGAAACACCACAAAGATGGGCGGGCACCAACTCCCTCACAGGCTTTCTCACACACGTCCAGCCATGAGGCCTCAGGGTGCCTGGCAGTGCAAGGCCCAAGGCTGATGAGTTGGCAGTGTTAATGAGGTAAAATATTGCCGCGTTATTGTTAATCTCTTAATAAATGCATTGAAATCCAGGCGCCATCCATTAAAAGCTGCCCAGGGGTTGGGATGTGAGCAGGCAGGTTTTTTCAGTGTTAATTTAAGGTGGGCAAGTCAGAAAGTCAAAGGACCTAGGCGAGTTGCAGTCCAGTCAGCTTAGGAGTGCACACATGAAACAAGGTTTTGGGATTTGCTCTTTGACTCCTCGCCAACTTTTAAGGTTTCACAATCGTGTTCCTTTTATGTGCTTTCTTTTCCTCCCCAAAAATACTTCTTTTTTTCCCAAAAAAATCCATTTCTTAACTCTGCTTCCACTATGGCACGTGAAAGCAGCACACCAAGAAACGATAAAATGTAGGCTTGGTCCATCTCCAGTGAAAGCTCAGTGCAATATCAGACACACTATAAATCTCTACTTGTATTAAACAGAGAACCCATCTAAAACGAAAACCTTCTGAAAGTACTAGGTAGTTAAGTACCTTGAAAATTGTGTTTCAAGGGTACATCAGGGGATTTGTCTTTGCTGAGGTGGATGAGAAGCCAGCCCTTTCAAGGCGTTTGCTGTAGACATCACAAGAAATCAAAGTCCTGGCGCCTATAGGAGCTGAGGCACCAGAGTGGCTGATCAGAGCCCAGGGATTTACAGTCACAACAGTTACTGACAACAAATTGTAGGTGCTCTGCAAATCCCTGCACGCTGACGTGTGAACGGTGCTTGAGACACAAAGTGCCAGGGCTGCCCTCAACTACAACGCTAAAGACACCGTCGGAAATTACAGCAAATAAACCAAATAGCAGAGGAACTATGGAAAAGGAGGAAACACCCAACAGGTCAGCTTCCATTAGTTTTCATACCTGTCTGAGTCCGTGTTATTTCACTTTGTAATAAAAGGATAAGGAGATCTTTGTAGTCATTTTACTGAGGTCAGAGAGGGTGACGTGCATCTAGAGTAGCCTTCATAACCAAGCAGCAGGAGCATTACTGATCAGCTCAGAACTCACCTGAAGGCTGAAGCCTGAATTGTATTACCATTTACTTTTGTAAATCTGTTTCAATGCCTGCCATTCATTCTAGCTTTTACCCATTCCTGTGTTTATTCTGCATGTGCTCTATCTCCTCAATGGAAATGAATGTGTTTATGTGTTAGTTCGTTGTTAGTTTTATTTTAATAAGTAAATGTTTTCTTTAATGAATAAATACTAAAAAAATAAAACCAAACAAAAACACCGAACTAGATTTCTGTGATTACAAATTCACTTTACCTTTTCTCTACCTCCAGTGGAATAGGGTGATCCAGGAATCAACTATCACTTATCCCTGTAACTTCCTGTAACCTTCCTGTCTGGGCACGGCAAAGATAACCTCTGCCCCACAGGGCTCACAGTCTAAAAAGCTTTGTCCCACATAACGTCATCACAGTAACCCTTTCTCTGCATCTTCCTCCTCCATCTCTTTGCCACGAATGCTTTAAGAAATAATCTCAAGTGCTTCCCTGTCTTCCTTTTTAGTGATTTAAAGGAAAGCAAAGACTTGCTGTGGTCAACAAGTGAATGCTGCAGAATCCCAGTAATTAATCCTTGCACGTGGAACAAAACCACCCTCCACATCTACCTGCGTGTTCCAAGGCAAGGAGACATTCCTACAGCATCTCACCAGCACAAAATCTAACACAAAATCAGTGACACTTGCCACAAGCAGACCAGAACAATGTTTTGCCTCCCATGAAGACCTTCGAGCAGTTGCCACTGGCAGCAAATAAACCACATAATTCTCTGTTAAACAAGTTACCAGAAAATAAAAAATAGAAAGAAGCCCCATTACTTAACATATTCATCCCCACATCTGAATGATAAAATATAATTCTTATGGCAAAATATAATTTTTAGGCGCTATGTTCCCTATCTGCAATTACATCAAAATCACATTAATTGAGCTATAACACTGTCAGGCCCAGCAGCTGGGAGGCACAACCATACATTCTAAAGAGGTGGCCATTAATTCAGTGCTCCACAGCGTGGCAATGAAGCTGGGATGTCCGTTCCCCAACGTGATTTACTGTCTTTCAAGCTGCTTAAGTGGGAACCTCTACAAAAAGATTTAAGTTAAGTGACTCTTATGCCAAGCTGGAGCTCATTTATTATTGAATTAAGTTTTCATTTCTTTTAAAGGGAAAGAGAAATATAGTTTTGTTTGAAACAAGGTAAAACAGTTCAAAGGAATCAACTCTTACAATTTAGGAAGTAACAATATGTATTAGTGGGTGACAGTGGCATTTAGCTTTTCTATTGGTGTAATGTTAAATTAAAAAATTATATATGTACTTATAGTAGAAATGCACATATATATGGTTTATGTATACAGACAGGGAAAAATATATATATAAAATTACAAATGAAGGTGCAGATTAAATGTATCTGAAACATTTATGAGCTTAAGTCCCAAAACTAAACATAGGCTTAGTTTTAAGGCTATATATGCCTGTTACCTTAGCATCCTTTTTCATATACTAGCAGTTCAGTCTTTTAAATAATGTATTCAAGCAAGTTCTAGTTCAGAAAATATATTGTATTTTATTTCTTTACAATAAAAAAAAAAAGAAACTACTTGCACCTGGCCCTCAAGCACCTAAGTTAAGTGGGGATAGAAAGGGTGGGTGTTGTTTTTGTCATATACTAAAAATTGAGTCTGAGAGAGAAACAGAAAATTATCCTTCTCAAACAGCAGGTACCCAATTTCTGCCCTGAAATTAGAACATCAGAACACAGCAATCAGTGCAATATTTGGCCTCTGTCCTCTAACCACATGAAAGAAATATATTGAGCTAAATTTGCTGCCAGCTTAATTTTATTGAAATTAGTGGAGTTTATCCAACAAAATATTTGGCATCTTGCATTTGATAGGCAAAATGTGCCAGTGCAGGGAATGGGATTTGGAGGGAAAGCAGTTATTCTGCATGCTTAATATTTCTGCAATGGCTAAATATTTCTGCATAAAATATACTTTAAAATAATAATTAAAATTTGCCAGGACCCCCATAATGGTGTCATTTACACTCCAGTCACATGAGTCTACAGCACAAGACCCTTTCATAATTAGGAACGTACACTATATAAGCTCCCTCCCTAATTAGCAAATTATGTTGAAAATAGCATCCTGCTAATTAACGGTTATTATGGCATTTCTGAAGCTGAAGCTTTAATTATCACCAACCTAATGATTGTGTACAGAAAAAAACAACTTTTTTTTCCTTAAATTATCAATAAGGGCAGGAGATTATTATCAGGCGAATCTGCTGACGGCTGATTAATTTGTTTGATGCAAAGTTGCTGTGTGTTTCATATTATTTTATCGGAGTTGCAGGAAAAAGGTACATAATTTGGTTTCATTAGCAACTACTGCTATTTATCACTAGAAGATACCCCTCCCCTTTTTGTTGTTTGTTCAATTCCCTCTGTGTTTTTGCCTGCACCAGCATCAAAGTCAAGAGCAGGAAGTTTTAATTAAGTGACACTAATGAGGTCGTTGAAAATGATACTTCAGCAATTCAGCATGCTGTTAAATGTGTTTATTCTATAATGTCATCAAAGGTGATTGTTTTCCCTTGTAATAGATAAAATTCATTACCATAAGCATTGTACTTTTGAGTGTTAGAGATACAAAATGCGAGTTAGTCAGGTGTGTCTGGTGCACATTTCATCTCATCTACCTCTGTAAATGAATTTGCATCTAAAACTATCCCTTGAAAAGGAAATGTAGCATGAGCTGTAGTTGTAAGGGGCTTTTTGTTTAGCAATAGCTGAGCTGTGAGCAACCTGCTTGGGTGTGATGATTGGAGCCCTGCTTTTAGTGCTGCCAACACATTCACAAGTCCATCTCGAAATTCTCTTGACTGTAGCTTATTTTGCAAATCCTAATCAAACTGAATGAATCATTTCCAGTTTGCAAAGGAGCTGTAGAGTAGAGAATAGAAAGAATACCAAGATTTTGAAAATCAAAGGAATCATGATAGGCTGAAGATCTAGTAAGGCAAGACACGTTTTGTAAGGAGAGGTGGTCATCTCTTAGACCTGCTGAACGAGGTGGAGGAAACATACTCTTCAAATCTGACTCAGGAGTAGTTATGAGCATTTATGAGTGTCTGCTGCTCTGTTCCTCACTGGGGATTTGGCCATATAGAAATAACCTTTGTTTGGCCCCACATTTGCACAGGAAAAAAAAACTTACAGATGTTTTGTAAGCTATGGCTCCTCCAAAAACATAGACACCAAAGCCAGTAATCCTGCAAACAGAGCTAATGAAGAGATATATTCATGTCTATAGATTTGGCATGAGCAGGGACTAAAAATTCACAAAGGATCCTAAATGTTTGGGACAAGACAGGCCTTGTTGGAGGGACAAAGTTTGTATCAATGTAGCACCTGGTCTGATCAATCCTCAAATTGTTTGATTCCTTGACAAATACATTTCAGAATTTTTAAAAAAAAATATTTATCTTAAATTCAATTTGCAGAACTATGTTCAAAACAGAAGCTGAGTCTGAAGTACAAATCTGAACATATAAAGGGAGCAATAAGCAGACTTAAATGCGGTTCAGCTCCCCTGACACCTTGCAGTAGGTTAAAGACACGGGTGTTCAGATTAACTCAGAACATAATACAGCCCACAGTACTTCCTGACAACCCACTTCAACCCCAAAATTTCACTCATATGATTAAGAACATCAAAATGTTGCTTTTCTGCCCTTGTATGCTAAAAAAAAATAAGGAACTAGGTATATGTGAACACTAAGGATAGTACAAATATAGTTCACATTTTCATTGTATTTCTTTTAAACTACTACAGTTCTGAAATTCTGAAGTTTTCCTTATTTAGAATAACTTGAAACTAAAAAATGAGAAAAATAAGCTCTATGGGAAAAGTCTCCCTTTTCTTCCCTGAAGAATGGAGGCAATAATTTGTTTTGGTTTACATCAAATTAATTTTTAAAAACTCAGTTTCTTTCCAGTAATATTTTTTTAAAAGTCAGATGAGGCAAGACCAAAAAAACTAAAAGTTATTCAGAATGCCAAAGCACCACAAATATTTTTCAGTGGCAAAAGTCCAGCGTTTCCAATAAATAGCATTTGGAGACTGCTCAATTTCTAAGTGAAATACAACATGACATATGCAGGCTTAATACTGGAAATCTTTACTTACAGTTCAAATTTAGAGCTGCCTTTCAAAGCCTTGGTCTTAGTCAGATCCCGTTTTAAACACCTGGCCCATCCTGCATGGTTTTCCATCTGGCTGGAGGGAGAATGCCCTCCAACTCAAACAATGTAAAGCCACTAAATTCACCTTGTCCTTTGGTCCATGAAAAATATGGCCAGGGCCATTTGGATTTGTCAGAGAACCCAAAGAACACAGCATTCCCTGACATGATATTGCAAAGAGATGCTCCATCCTGGGAACATGAATTGTGTTTTACAGTGCAAAGTCACTCATTTCCCCCAGTTGTCACCCCTTGCAGGAACACATCAGAATGTACTGGAGATAAAAGAGTCTCATCCTTCCTCCTTGAAGTCAATGGCAAAACTCCTATCAATTTCAGTGGGGCAGAGCTGGACCTTTAATGAGAAATAAACAGTTCCCAAAGCGATTTTTACAAATAATAGTTACAGTGACACCACAAACAAGCTGTGATGGTCGGATAAGACATGAAAAGAATTTTCGCTTTACAGTCAGGAGCAGGGAATTAGAAATTGCCTGTAAACTCACCCACCCATCCCCACGGCAAGAGCCATAAATCATCATTTTGTCCACACCGAGCAAAAAGCAGGAATCACAGGAAGATGCAGGGAGAGCCGCCCTTCATGTGGACAGCAGGGGACACGTCTGGGTCACATGACCCCTAACCTTATCTTTATTTTTCCATCAAGCTCCATGACATTTGTCCTTTTTCATTCAATAAGATGCAGGACTATTTGCCATTTTCAAGTAACCCCATTATACAGTACTTGCCATTGACAGACGCATCCCCACAGTACAGGGTGCTTTAACTCTTTCTAATAGGTTTCTTCCTGGCTCCTGTATCCCGAGTGGGATTTTGTGTTTTGTTTGCTTTGACAAAAAGAAGAAAGGGAAAAAAGAAAGAAAGAAACATACCCCCTGGGAAAGTTAACCTCAAAACATAACATTTCCAAAGCAGGATAAACCACTATCGTAACTGCAGAGGACAACATAATTACAGGCAAAACCATAGAAAAACAGATGTACTGAGCAAGCAGCCTTGGCAGTCCAAAGTTAGAAGGTCAATAGGTTGGGTTGCCTAAATTGTAGCTTTTTAAAGCAGGCATTAGTTTCTTTCTGCAGATTAGCCACTTCAGGATCTATATTTTGTCTGAAATCATAGGCACCTTCTCATCCAGAAGCCCAGCTTCTCTAGAAATATAAAAATTGACATAAAACTGGATTCCAACTAGTGCAAAGGGCTGGGGAGGAGCTGTGTGTAGAAGCTGACAGTCTACATCTCCAGAAGGTTTCTACCAGCTTCACAAAATGTTGTCTCCTATCAGTGACTGAAGCTTGGAGCTATGCTGTCCTTCTGTCATCCTGGTGTCAGTCTTCCAAAGGGAAGAGGACATCCCATCTTTATCTGTCCTCTACAGACTGAAGGTATCCTCAGGGAAACAAGCACCTTTATATTTGAGCTCTGACATATTTTTCTGGAAAGCTGAAGGGTGTACCCACCTGCTCTTCCCATGATGGTAAAAATTTCCACACAAGCCCCGACAATTTTAATAGATTGCAAGGGGTAAGGAAGACCTGCTCTTCCCTTTTTGCTGATAAGAAACTGAGGCACAAAAAAACTTTCTAAAAGAAAGTATTCTAGGAAACCAGGATTTTGAGAAAGAATCTCTCAAGTGACCATCAGCAGCCTTATGGCTGTCAGCAACTTCCCTCCACCTCCATAAACACGTGTGGCCTCCCTGCCATGAACATTGTTGATGAGCCCAGCCTTCAAGGTAGAAGCAGAAAGACCCAGACTCTTGAACAGATGATGAGATTAAATAATTCAGGCAAACCCTTTGGTGCCTGCTCAGTCCAAACAATGCCGTTCCTCATAACGTGTGCTAGCTGCTCCACTGCAGGATGCTGCTGATAGAAGCACTGAGGACAGTGCTTCACAGATCTTCGCAGATATGTTTCAAGGACATCTCCAAGTCACTTAAAAAACTCAGTGATGTAAATTTGTTTATTGTATCAGTATTGTATTAACCTCTTGGGTAAAGTCCAGAGAAGGGATCTCTCTCTCACATGGCACAAAACCTGGTGGAGGGGCAAAGGTACAGTAGACATCCACAAACTCCCAATTTCATTGCCTCTGAAGGGCTGAGTTCCCTCCAGCCCTGCCCTTCCTCTGCTGAGAAAGAAGGAAAGCATTGCTGAGCAGCACAGAGGTACCTTCACCATGGTTAGCTCCTCGCCCACACACAGAGTAACCGTGGGTCATTGAGAAGGCAGGATTTCAGCCTGAGTGCAAACACGAGATGTGGACCAAGAAAATGCCCTACGGGGGTTTTTTTCCCATGTGATTACAGGCACATTGATATTCTCTGAGAAAAATGACACTCTGTTTAGTCACTACAGGAAGGAAAGCACCACTAGAAGCAGCGTCACTGGGGTGTCCAAACCACATTTTCAAAGGCAGAAGTTTAGTCATTTGTAGCTGACTTCCAGCATATCACTGTGCTCATGTGAGTGGATCCACCTCTGTGGCAAAAATCAGACCAAGACCACCAATTCTGGTTCTGTTCTTTCCTTAGCTTATATTTGATCAGTAGCAGTCTCAAATGCAACTTTACACCACATGCTGTAACACAAGAGATGGTTACAACCATGGGAAGAGGCCCAATACAAATTCTCAGCACTCATTCCACACCAATCCATCCCTGTACCCTCCTGAAAAGTACCTGATTTGCATTAGCAACGTTTCCAAACAACAACACTGAGGTGGATGTGGAAAAGTAAATACCACAAAGAGAATCCAGATCAGGATAGCAGTGACTGGAGGCTTTCTGTGGTAGCACTCGATAGCAGCCAGTAAATACATCCCAGATGTGAGGTATAATGACATTTCTGAAGGGCAGTTGATGCATGTGTGCACCCAGACGTCCCTACCCGGAATGACTGTCAAAGTGAAGACTTCCAGAGAACTTCTGAGATGCCATAAGATCACTGTACAGTCAGTGGACAGCAAATTAAACATGTGACATGGCTGCAAAATGATCGGTGAGTTGGAGCCAGATGTAGGAAGGTGGCTAGTGATGATCAAATGGCACTGGTTTGGGATGCACCTACAGCACTGTGTTTTCCAGACAGAAAGATTAGACAAGAAATATTGGCAAATTAAAGGGAGATAGGAGAAAAGTGACAAAAAATTTCAGTGACATTCAAGGGAAAAATAGATAAAGTAAAGTACCAGATAAGCCACGGACTCATAGGCATGCATTTATTTTCTGGTGATAATAATTGAATTTTTAGGCTTCTTCTACAATTAAAAAAATAAAATGCAACCATAAAGCAGCAGTTTCACAAGGATGGTGGAATCAATACATGAACTCTGAGGCAATGATGGAGCTGCACAGACAAGTTCTCAGAGAAAGGCTGCAATATGTTTACCCTTATCATCTCTGCCTGTAGTTCAGTGGTTGCGCAGCACTGCAGAGCTGACACATCCTGCAGCCTTGCCCTCAGGATGGACACTGCCCACATCCCAGCTGTGGCAAGATGCAGCCCACACTCCTTGTCCCTCAGTCCTCAAGATTAAAGACCTGTAGAAGCATTCTGCTGCCATTCCTCCCCTTGCCCGTAGGAAATCAATGAGTGTGGAGGTTTTTTTCTGACATACACACAGAAAATATCTGTGCTATGGACACACAGAAAATATCTGTGCCAGGCAGGGCACAGAATTGCCTCAAAGTTGAGCCACGGTCCTGCTGAAGTCAGGTGACTGCCAGCACTCATTCAACACGCTCCAGATACTCAAAATGCAGGTCAGGGACAGAGTCTCAAGTGACCAGTGATAAGTTTTCAGCAGCACATTTTACACTGACGAATGAAAGTTTCTCTGTAGTGTCCCTTCTTATAAATATTTCTACAAAATCTTTGCGCGCCTTCGACACAAAGTGGAACTTTAAAGGTAAGAAGACGACTCTAAGAGAGCTACTGGATCCAGGACTCTGGTCCAAAATACTTAAAACCTGGACTCAAATCCTATATCCTAGGTACAGCAAAGACTAGAAAATTAAATGGGAATTCTTCACATTTTTTGCAGACTGGAATCCTGCTTGTCAGTCAGCACTGCTGAACCCTCACAGCTGGGTTCAGCTTCCCAAGGACCTCTGGAACCAACAATTCCCCAATTCCTGTTGAAACTCTTACGGCCTCACTCCCAGAAGCCCACAGTACCAAAGATAGGCTCAAAAATACACAGCTTTGAAAAGACTGTGGTACCAGGCATGGCTGGTGAGTCTTTTTGGCTGCCCAGAGCCACCCAGACAATGTCACAGTCCAGTCCCAGGCCACACAAGTGCATGGCTGGCTCCCATTTAATTGCTTCATGTCTTGATTTCCTGTTCTTCACTTTCACAATTTATTTTCTCTCAGCTTCCTGCCATGTGTTCTCAGCTTGCAGAAGACAAGATGCCATTTGCATTCACAAACTACCAGGAGATTTTTACTGAACTGTAAAAGTTACATCATTGGACATTATTTTGCCATTATCAGCACTGGGCTGACATGCAAAGCTGAAGCTTATTAGACAAGATGCTTTTCATCCCTCTCATGCATTTGGTTTCCATGTTGGAAAAGCCAGTCCATAGGCCAGGAATAGAGGATTTAATCTTAATAGGACTATTAAAGGATGGCAACACAAAAAAATCAAAATACTCTAGATGGGAAATGTTTTCAAATATGAAACATACATTGTTATTAATTTAGTATATGTTTTGTTCTTTTTTATAATTTTTTTCAAATTTAAAGATCTGCATTGCCCTTATTTCATAACCATGCTCCACAATTGCCACTAACATTAACCTTACTATATGTAAGACAAAGAAAAAATATATTAATAGTTTCTATTGATTATCTTCTTAATGCAGCTGTGTTACTAATCCCCACACCTCAGACTCCAAATGCACTGTGCAAACAGTTCATAATAAGGTGGTATAAAAAAAACAGGGAAAGCTTGCAGAAGACTCTTCTAATATTAAATAACAATTTCCAATTTCTTTCCCTGAACTAAAAGGAATAGAAACTCTCTTTTATAAATAAGGATTGGTAACACTGCAACCAAACATCTTCTCTGTGGTTTAACAAAAAGTAGATTTTATTTTAAACTGAAGATTCAATACAGACAGAAGGTGCTCTCTCTGACAGAGGGCACCAAAAGTAAGAACCTAGCATTTTAAAATAGTTCTTACAATTACAGGTCGTGCTTTAGTAGCTTGAAATGCCTTATTTGTATAATTTCTCCTTCTGGGTGAACACAATTTTAAAAGGAAATGAAGCATTGTAATATAAACTACCACCTATAAATACCTTGTGCTCACATTATAAATGTTATCAGAAGCAAAAAAAAAAGCAGCCAATGCTTTTCCAGAGGAAGAAGACTTTTTGTTTCATTCTTTCTTGATCTTTTGTTGTGACTCTCCCTTTGATTGACAGGTGACATTCTTGTCTTTATGGATGGAGAAGCAAAGCCCTTGATGGTTATCGACATAAGGAAATGTCATGTCTGACTATGTTTCAGCAGGACCTTTTCCCCCCTCGTTTCCTACTCCCTCCCCTCACTTAATTTGGTATATTTAATGCCAAGAATCTCTCAAATATGAATTTATAATCCAAACACTAATTGCAGTCAGGAACCCAAACCTGGCATTTAATTGCCATTTGGTATTAAAAGTCACATTTGTGACAAGTGTCCTTGCAAGATAAAGTTGATAAAGTTCCCTTTTCCTTTGCCCTCGTGCAACCAAAACACTCCTTGGCCTCAAACCTTTGAGCTGGTGGTGGGAATGTGCTGTTGGGTGACCAGAGTAGCTCTGTAACCAGCACGTCATTGTAAATTACACATGGGAGTAATTCATTCAGAAACCAGAAGTGGGTGGGAGCGGCAGAGCGGAGCTGACACAGCAACACAAATTCACCCCCGTGAGGGGCTCAGTGCCATTCCTGGCAAAGAGGGGCACCACCCCCATTTTTGTCCAAAATAACTCTGGGACACTCCACCAGCACGAGGCCTGATCCAGCATCTGGGGAGGTGCAGGGACTGAGGGAATTGTGCTCCCCACAAGCCTGGGTTTGGCTGTGGGAGTCTGTGGTGCATTGCACCAGTGGCACTGACCAGTACGTGCCATTAGCCCACCCACAGCACATCAGCAACATGGACCATCCCTCACTGGCCCTAAAGGACACCACTGCCCTCCACACTATCCCCAGTTCCATCCTGTATAACATTCCATGTTAAAAACCCCACTGTTCTTTCGTGCCCTGCACAGGCTTCAGACTACCTCTAACACTTATTCCTCTCCCCCTCGTGCACCCTTCTCCTCACTTTGTCATGTCTGAAATTAATTTGTTCTCCTCCATCTCAAGCAGGGATCATTTTATCTGCATTGTGAAGTGCCCAAACAGCATAAAAATTGTATCTTTGGTAATGTCAAATAATAAATAATAACAATAGGGCAGACTGGGAATACTTTGTCTGGGATAATGCATCCATGCTCTCTCTACCATGACCCTAATTCATCTGCATAAATTTCCAACATGTTTTATATGCATTATGCTAACATTTTGACCACTAACCACAGGGTGAAGTAATGTGACATAGGAGCTGCTTTTCTGCAGCCAAAATTAGGTATCTCTAATTTAAAAAATAAAACAGATAACTACTCCCCAAAACACATCTGTCCCTTTGACTGGATCTACATTCCATCCCAAGTGGAGAATCCAGAGGCCTGATTGTACTTGTTACTCCATGAACAGCTCATGTCTTGGAGCAAGCAGATCCTAAGAAAGTGAACGGCCCTTCCTCTGACACTTTTGCATGAAGAGCTTCACAAATAGGTAAATTTTCAGTTATTTTCAAATTAAAACTCTGTATCTTGCTTCTATGTTATGAGCAGTGTTTTGGGGTCTGATGCTTCTATTGTGCACTGAAATAAAAGGCCAGTCCTTCACACCAGGCAGCAGGAGCTGTGCAAGGACACCTTGCAAGGTTGGGATCTCAGGTTAATGTTTCACTGAATCACATCACCCCAGCTGCCGAGCAGATGCTGCAGGTGGTACCCATGGTACCTCTCAGAGTTCCCAAACACAACTAAACTTTCTTCCCCATCTCTTCCACATCTCCTGACTTTTTAATCCATATGCTTTCAGGAATGCACAGGGCAAATGCTTCACCCAGGAGACTGAATAAAGAATACCCAAGTAATTATATTACTTCTCTTCCATTGGATTCAATCTCATAAATGCAAAAAGAACATCTGAGAAGAGTCTGCCTGGCCTCTTCTTCTCCATAGCAGGAGTACAAAAAGCAAGTTCAGAGGCAGATTTACACAGTCTAAGCCCAGCCTTGTCTGCAGTTACAAGTTTTGCTACAGAAGAATGCCAGAAGAATGCCAGAAGAATTCTCTAAGCAGCAGAACAAAGAGGGAGAGAGACCTGAGCCTGTTCTGAAACAATTACATTACTTCAATTGAAGGAGTACTTGGGAAGACAATCACATGTGGGATGCATGAGCATTCCTATTTCTTCTAGTTAAGTACTCCTGCTTTTCCCTCATCTTGTCGCTGAATGCATTTCTACTCCTTTATAGCCAGCCAAGCTATAAAATTCAGCATGAGCTTGAAGTATACTACATGCTAATTTTGTATTGCCCTAATAATGCTCAGATTTACTGGGATCTATTCTCTCACTGATGCATATTTGTAAGTACTATTAACGTTAATGGGAGTTACCAACTAATTAGAAAGGAGAACAAAATCTAGGCTATAGGATGCAAATTAGAGTAGTGGCTGTGCCACTTATCTTCCCGCTGAGGAATTACAGACTAGAGCAATATCAAGGACAGTGACTCTAAATTCTGTTGATTATTTGCCTTACATTTTACACCCTTGAACCCACAACAAAACAAAACACTCGAAGGGAAACATCCAGCCAGGTTATCAAATACTATTGCATAATCACAAAAATCTCTAAACTAGTTCTCAAATTGAGGGAAAGACTTGAAAATCCTAATCTGGCTCACTTATACACACTCGGCAGAGAACTGTTGCAAGGTGTAGCCAACAATTAATATTTTTAACAAGCTGGTCAAGAGAGTGGAGCTCAGTGAGTCTGTGTATTAAAAGGGCATTGTTAGCACACTGCTTGGCTTTTATGAGGTGAAACAATCCAACCCTACTTCAGTGCATGGAGTGGTTTGGAGAGGTTTTATTTTCATCCTTGAAGTCCAGGGTGGCTTTGGCATAATAAAGGTCATATCTCCTAATCATGGTAATGTTCACACACAGCAATATGAGCTCATTGCAGAGAGCTCCAGCACTCAGAAATCCCCGGTTAGAAGGTGTCACCGATTAAACTATCGCATTTCAAAGGCTTCCATACAGTAAATAGGAAAGAAAAGAAGAAAAGGAACCGTGGCCTTTTGTTATTCAAAAAGCTACGGAGAGCGATAATTAACCCATTTTTGTTGAGAAATCATTTGGACAAAAGTCAAGGGATTGCCACCCTGTCAATTGTTAAGTCTAGATAAGGACATTATATTCCACTGTACAAAGAGTGACTGAAGATAGTGAATAGAAAGTAGGCCACTACTATGACTTTCCCCAGTCCATCGAAAAAGAGGTCTATTTTTTTCCACAAAAGAGGTAATATAGTAAAAAATTCTCTTCCTACATTAAAAACATAACTACAGTGCTTGTTTTTGCATTTTGTTAAATATTCAAAGGTACCATGCAATTAGCATGTCATTAATGAATAATTAATTACTGCTAAAACAGCCTTCAGATTTTTTTTGCAACTAAATTATTTAAAGAGCAAATATAACAATGGAATGCAGCTCCCCCCTTTCCTTAACTCTGTATTTTCATCAGTGCATTGGTTTGGTGATGAATTGGGGATTATTAAATAAGAGAAAAATTTTATTTTGGAACTCAAGAAGATTCCACTTTCCCTTCCTGTTTCTCTGCCCTCACTCCATCAAAGGAACCTGAAGACAAAAAATGATGTGTTCCTTATTAGGACTGCTCGGAATGCACGAGTTAAAATATCAGAAATGTGCTTCAGAGCACAAGATTTGTACATTTCCTGGGAAAAAAAAAAATCAAACAAAAACCCAAAAAA
Organism: Drymodes brunneopygia; assembly: GCA_013400955.1. Lineage (NCBI taxonomy): Eukaryota > Metazoa > Chordata > Aves > Passeriformes > Petroicidae > Drymodes > Drymodes brunneopygia. Next base: position 738,016 of record VZTZ01008487.1, on the reverse strand, counting down.
TGTTGAAAACTAATCCTACCAGCACTCTGCAGCAGCGAACCCCAAGTCTGAGCAAGTGCAGTGTATTTTTGTTGATCATTCATCACCGGTTCTAATGACAGTTACTTTATTATTAAAATCTACCCCTCTATACAGCCAAGAGCTAAAGAGAAAGTAATTTGTTGCCACTTGCAGATATACATCAGTAGTAAGACGTTAGTTTATATTTATAAGCTGCACATCTGTGAATCAGTTGGCCTACCCATCTGTTAACTGCACCAGTAAACAGCGAGTCTGTGCGCCGCGGATCCCTGCATCCATCACAAATTCCTTCTTTAATTGTATGTTTATGCAACAAACCTCCACTTAAGTGTATTTGAGAATGTTTTGAACAGTGATAATTAGTTTTTATGACTCAATGCTACTCTTCCTAACACTGATTCAACAGTATTATTTTAATAGAGACAGCGCTTTTCTCTGACAGTGTCAAAGCAGGTTTTCTCCATGGAGCAGAATTTGTCCCTACAAAGATACTCCAGAAAAACAAATCTCTTCCCAGTGTTCCCAAGCTACCATTACAGCATGCAAATGTGATTCTTCATCTTTTCATAAACTCTTCTTTTAGAATTTGGTCCCTGAAATAAAATACATTAAAAGCTATCAGCCCACTACAAAAAGTTGCAAAAGAGCTTGGATTGCACTGGTCTGGATAACAGGGCTTGAATTGTAATGTTGGACATGCAATTATTAAGACACACCTCCTGAGCACAGGAGACCACTCACCTGTTTAAACTTAAGATCCCTGCTTACATATATTGATTCCAAGTGTTGTTTCATTTCCAAGCAGATTTATGCTTGGGTACTTCACCTAATTTCTGTAAACAAAAAGCTAATGGAGGAAAAAAAAAAAGAAAAAAGAGCCATAAAGTTATAGCTCTTACTGTATCTCATTTTACTCAGGAAATACTGCATGCACCTTTTTGCATAATAGGGGATTTTCACAGTGGTTTTTTTGTAATGGCTTTACAGTGAAGTTGTGTACTATATGATGTTCAACTTCATAAAGCATTTAGTTACAGCACTGAGTTTGTTTGAGGAACTGAAAGCACACTTATCTATGTATCATTGTGCTGATGCAAATGGCAAAATTTTCCACATGATTAAACATCATTTTCTCAGGGTGTTCTGTGTCCAACTGCCTGCTACTCAGTAAATGTTTAGATCAATGCACGGTTGATTCCAAGCCTTGCAAGCCTAAAATCCTCCCATATCTAAATAAACACACAGGTTTACTCAAGGCCAAAAAAAAAGGACTTGGGCAGGATCTGGAAGATATCAGCTTGGTTAAAAAAAAAATGCTAATTTTTAAAAAACACACATATGTTTGTGATAATATTTTAAAAAAGGGGTTACGTTTATGTGCATCTCTATTTACTCCTTACCAGGAAAGGGTTTCTCTTAGGGACTCTTGGAGCAGAAAGTGCCACCAGTGAATGGTGGAGCCCTGCAGAAAGTGCCATTGACTGACAGCAGTGACGCCCACTGGCACCGCCGGCCCCAGGAGCTGCCAGGAGCTCCCCTGGAGTTGGTCTTCAGCCACCAAGCTGCTCACAAGTCCAGCATCTGTTCTTTGCTTAACATGACTGGGAGCCGTATGGACACAGCCCTCCTCTCTCATTCCTGGGGGCAGATGCCAGCATGGTCTTATGTCACTTCCAAGAGAAAAAGCCCTGACCTACACAGTGGCCATCAGACAAACCAGCATCTTAAGGAACAGCAGGCTTGGCAAACCATGATAACAATTTTTAGAGTATGTGGCAACCCAAAGGGAAATTTTCCTCGGTAAATGTTGTTGTGATTTTGTGTGATTACAGATAGCCAGAAAAGCCAGATAGAATTAGACTTACTGAGGATATGCAAAAGTGAAAAGTGCAAAAAGAAGGAATCTCTCTGTTCTCATCCCTTAAATCCCCTGCTCCCAAATCCACCAGACCCACACAGCACCAGTTAGGCTTGGCAGGGAACTGGAGCTCAGTGCTAAAAGTCACGCAGTCCCCAGCTTCTCTATGAAACTGATGACAAGGGCATCAAATTGATGCTTCTGCCAGATCTGGCCAGAGTACAAAATCTCATTCCTGAGCAGATGTCAGGTAGGGCGAACATTCAATCTCCACAAGGCTTGGACAAAAATGTAGGACAGCAGCACAGAGGTGAAAGAGGTTTGGTGAAAAGAACAGATCCCAAGTCTCCAGCCAAAATATTTCAAAGCAACTTCTGCCGAGGAGACACAATCAACAATTCCAGTGAGAAAGAATGTCGGCTTCAGCACACACAAAAAACCTTCCACTAACATCTCCTAAATGGAAAAGATATTATAAACAACATTCACCTCACTCTCCTCCCTCCCTGTCACAGAAATGACCATGATTCTCTACTACATACCTTCAAAAACAGTCCTTTGCAGATGAAAAGAAATAAAATCTAACCTTAAGAAGTACATTCAGAGACCCCCTTTATGCCACCGCTCTGTGTTATGGAGAAATGAAGGTAAAAATCTGTTGAAAAACATTTCCCTGCTGTATTGTGATTGACATCTGACAGTGCTCAGTGGTGTCCTAACTTGGATGAATTTAAATGACAAGCTTTCCTTTATAAGTAACAGAGCTCCTTTTACAATAGAACAGCACGATTACTTCATGGAAAGGAAAAAAAGGAAGAATCAAAGTTTTTCTTCAAATCCCTGGGGGCACCCCTGACCTGTCACCAGGCTACGACCTTCCCTCGTTAATCTATGCAAATCGGATGACTCTAATTTGTGGCGCCGATTGCTTTGCCACACCTTTAAATTCAGAGATCAGCTACGGGATGATGGCTACATCACACAGAGTTCAGATCACCTTCATGTTGCCAACATTTTTAATGCCACGACAGATGACTTCCCCACCATTCTGGGACAAGGCAGTCCACGCAGCCCTCCAGACTACTTTTTGATTAACATCGAGACAAAAGGCGGTGGTGTTTTGCCTCCTCGTTTGTGATTAGCAGCATTGCTGCTGTAAGCATTCCTAAGCTAGAACCCCTGGGAAGAGTATCAGATCCCAGGTCAAGGCACAGACTGCCAATATCACGGCTTCGCTAACAGTCACCCAATCGCTTTTATGGACATGAAAAAAAAAAAAAAAGGAGGTAAAAAAAAGGTATTCACTGTAATAAGCACCGGTTCCAACTGAGAGATATTATGTCAAACTCTAAGGCCTGTTTCAAAACTTTCCCCATTCACGTAACTTAATACACTTTGTAAGCCAAAGAGGGCAATATCACAGAAGATGCTCTATGTTCACCTTCCACGTCACACAAAGGCCATGGAAGCTATTTTGTCTGGGTTCACTGCAGTATGGGGGTTAAACTTTTTGCTTTAAATTGGGTCCTCGACAAGGATACACTATTTTTTATTTAACCCTAGCCTAACTTACTTTATCCCTAGCTTTCTCCCTTTTCTGCAGTGAGACTTTTGTCTTGACAGTGCTGAAAAAGTAGAGATCTTCATTTATAATGGAAAATGTGTTAGTTATTTCTGTTACCCACATACACATCTTTCCATTGAGCAAGTTGGTGAAACCCACTTTCCTGAAAACCCAAGAGCACATGGGAGTATAATTGATAGTAAAACATTCCAAGAATTTAATCCATGCCCTATGTGATCCATCTAACAATACACTGAGCAAGAATTCTATTTGCTCATGCCTTGCAACTCTAACACTCAAACCTGTTAACCATCTTTTCAAACAAACTCTGAAGGTTGCCAGTTGTGACAGATTTGGACCAGGGCTGATGGTAACATGGGAGTTAGTTAAAGTGATTTGAGAAGCTTGTAGCAGCTTGAGGGGCGGCGTCATTCCAAATAAGTAAACAACATTGTCAACAACATTGCCCATCAATAAATGCAGCCACTATCTCACACAGTCATTATTAAAATAAAAAATAATAATAATAATATAGAAATACAGAAAGGAAGGCAGGCAGACAANATTAATCTTGTTTTGGGGGGTATGACAGTTTTAATGGGAAAAGCTGATAAACATCAGTCTGTGAGCATGGGAGTGGACTGTAATATAAATACTCTTTTCCTGAATGGTCAAAATGAAAACATGAATGCCCAAGCCTGAGAGTTTCTAAGAGTGGACAATGGTATGTGTATCCCTCTATATATATATATATATATATATATATATATATGTATATACCCACTGGCAGGCTGCCAGAGACTTTGGAGGCTCTGCACCACAAACATGCTCAGTGACTCCTGGCCATCTGGTGAGCTGGCTGGATCCCTGCTCCAGGATCCGTATCTTCGGGCAGAACCAGCCCCTGGAGGATCTGGGCACAAGCAAGGAGCATTTTAGGGGATAGCTGCCTCTGCTGATTAACTAGCGGCCCATTCCTCTGCTCCATCCTTGAGAGCTTTTATCAGAAAGTGGATCCCAAAGGTCCTCCAGCATCTCATAATATACAGAAGCCCTTTCCATAAGGTGGGACTCACCATAGCCGACTTGAAGAAGAGACCTGTAAATTAGCTGGGGAAAATGCTTTAAAATAAACAACAGCTTTCAAAACAAACCCTAAAAGCATCTAGGCCCCTATCCAACAAAACACTTAAATGCTCGTGTGGCTCTGGAGAGGGAAGGCAGCTCACCAAATATGCACAGATGCTTGATAGCCAGAGTCGCTTTCCACAGCTCTGCCACGGGCTCATCTGTAAGCTCGGACAAGGGATTTGAGCCCTGCCCTGCCAGGCTTCATCTCCTCTAAAACTGGGAAAGTCACCCTGAGTTTCATCCTTGAGAACATCGTCATATATATATTGGATGTTTATCCA
>VZTZ01008487.1:716173-733080 GCA_013400955.1 Drymodes brunneopygia | reverse complement strand
AATAAAAAATAATAATAATAATATAGAAATACAGAAAGGAAGGCAGGCAGACAAGGGGAAAAAAAGAAAAAAATTTCTTTGTCTGTAGCCACAAATCAATGACATATAGCATCAGGGTTCACTGAAACACTGACAAATGTGTCAGCAACACTTGTTTTTAGCATTACTGTATTCTTTACAACTATTAGGAAGCAAATACAAGGTTATTATAGGCACAGAGGCTAAACATACACTGACATGCTTCACAAGCTCACTCATGCTTTGTATCAGAGCTTTCACTTTCTATAGAAGTGGATTATCCCATTTTCTCATGCTGATCCAAGTGATCTCATTACTTACAGAAGAGTCCTGGCATACAAGGATTGCTCTGCCAACGATCACTTACAACATCCCAGCAGACTCTATTTTTAAAGAAAAACTATCATATTTTTCTTCTAATGGCTCTTCTATTGAAGAAAAAAAAATCAAAAACTGAAAACAGCTTCCACAGGGATTTCAGCCTCAGTCACTGGGGAGACCAAATGCAATTATGGATCCAATACTTTTTAACAGTTCCCACTCTGATGGCCAATAAGCAGTNCATTTTAGGGGATAGCTGCCTCTGCTGATTAACTAGCGGCCCATTCCTCTGCTCCATCCTTGAGAGCTTTTATCAGAAAGTGGATCCCAAAGGTCCTCCAGCATCTCATAATATACAGAAGCCCTTTCCATAAGGTGGGACTCACCATAGCCGACTTGAAGAAGAGACCTGTAAATTAGCTGGGGAAAATGCTTTAAAATAAACAACAGCTTTCAAAACAAACCCTAAAAGCATCTAGGCCCCTATCCAACAAAACACTTAAATGCTCGTGTGGCTCTGGAGAGGGAAGGCAGCTCACCAAATATGCACAGATGCTTGATAGCCAGAGTCGCTTTCCACAGCTCTGCCACGGGCTCATCTGTAAGCTCGGACAAGGGATTTGAGCCCTGCCCTGCCAGGCTTCATCTCCTCTAAAACTGGGAAAGTCACCCTGAGTTTCATCCTTGAGAACATCGTCATATATATATTGGATGTTTATCCAGTGCCAGATATTGGGGTGATGAATTACACAGAGGTGCTGATGCATTTAACTACATACATCCAGATCTTCCACCCAATACACTGACTAAATCCTTTCAATTTCATTGAAATTTCCCCTCTAAGCAGAGGTTTTCTAGATCTTTAACTCTTGCAGGACATTGAGTATCATGGTTAAAATTGGCAAGGGCAAAAAAATTCTATCATGCTTTCACTAATGGGAAATCTAAAAAATTCGTCAAAGTTTAGGATGTTACGATGTGGCTCAGATCTAAGTTCAGCGGAATTAGTTCTTTAACTTCAGTTCAAGGGTCTTTTCACTAAGGCAACAAACCATATTGGTTTGCCTCCCTTTTTTCAGATGCAGATGAAGTTGTTATTATATATTCATGACCATTGTCACAGAAAGATCCTGTGAGATTTAAGAAATAACAACTTGGAAAAAATTTCCAAAGGACTGGCTGCAGTATTGATTAATATCCAGAGAGAAAAAGCTGGTGGATAGGGAACTGCGCAGGGATTCAGGAGATATAGGAAGTAGGAAAGATTCCCAGCTTAAATACAGACTTCTTTGGAGAACTGGTTTCATATCTCCTGTAAAATCTCAAGAAAACAGCACATTATTATTTCAGAGGGGACATAATCCATTAAAATATCTCAGGTAGACTTGAAATAACAGGGGTTTCATATCCATGATGCTCTTTTTCTTTTCCCGATTTGCAGCCTATCCAAACTCCATTGATTCCTAAATCTCTGCCCAAACTGGTCTTAAAATCACCTTGGCAGTGCAACTCTAGGATAAAGACATCTCCTAATTCAGAAAGAGCATGGAGGCTGCCAGTGCTGTGAGAGATTGGTGACCCTGAACAGGGTGATACATTGGCCAAGAATAGTTCAGGAGCAGCAGAACCCCACAGCTGCCTTTCCCAGTCCAACTAAAGCAGCAGCCATGGGGAGACAGAAACACACAGGAAAAGCCATCCACACAACTGAGCAATTCTGCCTAACTGTTGCCAGTCGAAAAGAGGGAAGATTTACCATCACAGACCAGAGCAACAATGCCTTTTCCCTGTAATTAAATGATCAGTCCCACTTCCAAGCTGACTGGAGCCAGAGCACTCCCATGGCCCATGCAGTTCCAGAGGGGCTCCAATGGAGATCACTGTGCTCACTGCCCTCGGAGGGAGCAGGGGAAGGGCTGCATTGCACAGGAAGCCACATTTAGAAACCATCTAACTGCAAACTGCATCAGGTGCTACTGCAACCTGCACGTTGGAAAGGGTTCCAGCTCAAGCAGTACTGGGTGATTAACTGACCTGAAGCTGTGTTCCTGCCCCTCCCATGGCATCTGAGCACATCCGAGCCTCTGAAATAACAAGGGGTTAAGATTTGCCACGAACGCACCACCTACATTTTTAAGGCTATAAAAATGGGATGCTTACACTTTTCCTAACCCCTCACCAATGACCAGACCCATATGTAAATTTCACACAGTAGTATTTAGTAGCATAATTAATCCCTACTTTATGTTATGAGTAATATTTCCTATTCCCGACCCTGCAACGTCCTTTAAGAAGATCCATGTTCCAATTAGACTAGCCCATCGGCACTCTTTTAATGAGCAGATTAATCATTCAGATGGGTACAATGGTGTCATCACAGGTTTTAAATATGATAATCTACATCCTAATGGTGCTGCAAAAGCCTTGGCTCACAGCAAAAAAAGGTAGGCAAAACTGGTGATACTTTCTTTTTTGTTCTCTTTCATTTTCCATATGACTCAAGACATGAGAATTCTTGGGCAATGCAGAAAGTGCTGCAAGAGGCAGCTGGGAGAGAGGGGCTGCAGAGCAGGGTGGTAATTCAGGTGCAATAACTGTTTTGCAAGAGTAGAGAGGTCTTCTGGTCCCTGAAAAACCTTCTGTCATGATGAGAAAAAGTTTCAGGTCTGCCTTGTCAGCCTAACAGATCAGCTCTGCCCTTAGAGCCTTTTCTCAACATTTATTTAAAACACGTCTAAAATGTGAGACTGTCATTCAGAAATTCATTTAATTTTAATAATAATAGAGGTCTTTTCAGATCATGCCAACTTCACCCTTTCCAAAAGGCAGACTGGATATTTTTAAGCCAAATAGAACCTATTGTATTTATTTATAGGGGAAAAAAAGAATAAAGACAAAAATTGGTTTCAAACTGCATTATATGGGCTCAATTCCATGCAAATAAAGCTGGTGCAGATACTCCTGCTCAAATGGAGCAGGATACTCCTGCTCAAATGGAGTGAAAAAACTCTTAAAACTATAAGTGCCAGGGTTATAACCCAGGACCATCCTCCATCTCTACTTTCAGTACAACACTTTAAAATATGGGCTGCACCACCTCTTAATTGCAGCTTTCTGGATAGCAACAGGTAGAAATTTCATCTGCTTTTCCATCTCTCGAGCTTGTGTTAGTAAGACAAACCCTGCAAAACAGCAGCTCCTTTGCAGACACACAACACTGATTTACACTGGGACTGATTCTGATGCGGCCAAAAAAGAAACAGTAACTCCCGATTCAGGCCAAGGCTGGATTTTAAACCCAGCAAGAAAAGGATTGTGGTGGATACTTGTCTATGAAAAAGTTAACTGCCAACCATGATCCTTTTCTGAGCTCTGTCCTCTGGTAAACAGTCCCCATGAAGTCACGACCAAAGTCTGAGTAATTCTTCCATCACTGTCTGAGGATGAGCTGAGTAAGGGATATAAAATTTGGACTTACCCCTGATGTGCCCACACACAATCTATGGCAAAAGGCAACTAAATTCCTCCTCGAGATGTCTGAACTTCATTAAAACATGCTTCCGCTACAAAGGAATCTTTATTTCTTATCCTTAGAGCAAAATCTCTTCCTCAGCAGCCAAACTCTACTCTCCAAAGTCACTGTCAACAGTGTGATTGTATTTTTCAAGTCACATTTTTCAGCTAATTGCTGTCCAAAGCCTCCTTGTTTTACTCAGATATGTAACTGTAGGAATCAGTTATGCTACTCACTCAATTAAATTGTATCCTTCTTGGCCCTTCATCTCTTAGGATCTGATCCAGCTCTCCTTGACTACAGAGACGACTGGATCAGAGCCATTTTGCAAAAAGCCAGCAAAGGATTTGGTATTTCAGTCAGGTGTTCAGGTGTACTGCCTGAACTCAGTCTGAAATTGCCTGCTCGAGATAGGCTGATACAGAGAACTCTTTGCATACAGAAGGAAGCACTGAAATTATAAAGCGCTGTCTTGTGACCAGGTACTTGCTGGGCTAGGAGACATTATTCTTACTAATGCACCTTTGCTAATGTCCACATCACAAGGATATTTTTTTTTTAGCATAACACTAATGTTAGTTGTCCATTATGGTATCAGGAGTCATAATGGCCAAAGAATCCCTACAGTGAAGGAGCAAAAAGAACATTCAGAAATAAACTCCTATGTTGGTTATGAGAATATTGCTGTGGCAAAATGTTTTTATTATTATTTAATTTATTTTCTTTTAAGTGCATTAATTTCTGCTCGTTTTGCAAATTTGGGAAATCATTCACCAGGCAGCACTTCAGAAGCACTTAGGAAGAGCAACCTCAACCCTTAGATGGTCCCTGTGACATTCCTCTTACAGATATTCCCCTACACTCACCCTGCCTGGCTTTTCTGCAGCAAATGCATTCTCTGCATCTAACACGAGGATCTGATTGTGCCTGTCACTCTTTGCTGAGGCTTTAACTAACACTATCTGTGCAACTCTAGAAACCACATCAAATTGCAGTTTTTCCTGATTTTATTCCAATTTGCATAATAGGTCACTGTTAGCACACTGTGCTGAAGGAGAACAGCTCAACTGAAATCTACCTTGAATGTTTCCATTAAAATGTGCTCCATTTTCTCCCTCTGCTCTCACTCCTGTCAGCCCAGTAGTGAATTAAGGAAATACATATGTAAACAACGATAAAAATGCAAAAAATAATTATAAAATTAGTTCTAGATGCATAATCCAGTGTGATTCATGTTATGTTCCCACCGTGATCCCAGTTCCAGAAGAGTTAATCAACCATAGCAACCTTCTAATCAGAGCAGTGAACTAATGATCCTATTTCTGAGTAATACCAGTCAGATAAGGCTCTCAAAAGGTAGTTAACATCACTTTGGTGGAAAGGCATGACAAGTGCAAGTTCTAGCAGTGAGTAATGCATCATTCATGCCCCCTCTCGTTCTGACATTTTAACGTTATCTTGTTTTACTGTGTCGGCCTAACACTGCCACTGCTGGCAAATTAAACTGTGAACTTACAAAGTGGGTGGCAATAAATACAAATTATGAGAGTTCAAAAGATGTCCCTGGAGGTGTACTGCCAGACACGGAATGTCTCTGGCTTTTCTGTCACATAGCAATAGACAAGACAAAGTGTAGCATGAGCTGAAAAAAAGAATTAACTACATCATGGTGAAAAATGAGAGGAAAATGAAAAGAAAAAGAGGGGGAAAAAAGGAAAGCCAAATAAAAGGGAGATGTAAAGGCAGGGATGGAATGAACAAAAGAGCATACCTTTGGAATATAAAACATAACTCTATTTCACCTTGCAGAAGAAAAAGCTATGCAAATTAGGGATCAACAAATGCCTCTTCGAAACATCAACCAACTATAAAATGTTGTCAATGTTATTACAAAAGTAAGCGTCTCCTCCTGAAGAAACTGCCACACAGAAACAGCAGCAGCATGATGTTGCAGCATTTGTATCTCTAGCAGAAATTCAGAATATCTCACTTACCCACGCTAACAAAGATTTCACATTTTGCATTGACTCAAATACGTGGGGCAAAATCCTGCTCTCATTGTCAGGAGGAAAAAAAATAATAATTGAGAGAAACTGCCTGAGGTGACAACAAGGAAACCAGAAAAAGGCTCCTTGCACAGCCTTATCCCCAGCCTTTTCTGTTTTGTGTAGAGAGATAAGAGGGGCAGTGGGGTTCCCCTCAGACCCCCCAGCTCTCAGGAGCCCAGTCACCAACTCAGCCCCCCCAAGCCAGGACCCAACACACACACTGCAGCAGCTGTACTGCAGATTTACCACAGATAAAACAGAGAAAGTTAACATTTCTTCCTTCCCACGGGAAGATAAAACTTTCCATGCTATTAATGGGGTCAGAGAAAACCTGATTTTTAATATACCCAAGCCATGGAGCTTATTCAACTTGGTCTAACACCACTAATGAATCTTATAAAACATTTTATCTCCCCCGCCCATGTTCACAAACCACTCACATGAGGCTTGAAAATCACAATAATATCTTCCCAAAGTGCAGATATCACTCACACCATATGCAGCACAACTCTTTATTTTTCCCTATAAACTATTGGTTTCATTGCAACTCATTAGCATCACCTGTGTTAATTACACTAGCAAACCAATCAACGGCTCCTTCTTAATTAGGTTTTCTTTATTAAAGCCGGAAATTACCAAGGAGACAAAAGTCAACTGGGGAAATTATGTGAAAAGGAGTGTTTATGCCAAATTACCATACAAAATATAATAAGGAAAAGAAACTCAGTTTGTTTACAGGAATAACAAACAATATTAATTTTCAAGGTCACTGGCACAATTATTAATTACCTGCCTTACATTTTATTGTGATAGTTTAGTCTGCAGAGGCAGGAGTAGCTCATAAAAAACCCTTTGGAGTGTGGCTGCTCTGCATTTCAGCTGCCGCGGCCGCTGCCGATGACGCGGGCGGCGTTTTAGGAAGTTACTTTCATGAGCATTTCCCAGATGGGCTGGCGAGATGGAAATTCTGTCAGGTTCATAAAAATCTTCGTGGTTTCCCTGCTGCCTCCCTCAGAGAGGTCCCATGGGTAAGGGAGAAGGCAGCCAGTGAAATCCAGGTTGCCCATTCCCGCTGGAAAGAGTTTTGGGGTCTAAGAACACACCATGAGAAGTGCTGCTGCTACTGATCTTTAGACCTCACAGAGATGCCATTCCCCATCCTTTACACCCCCTGATACCAGTTAAAATGACTCCCACAGCTCCAGGGAGCAGAGCTGGCACGGGCTGAAACAAACCCCACTCAGCAGAACTGGTTTTATGATGTTCAGTGGGGAACACAGTTGAATTGACCCTTCTGCAGAGGAAATCTGCTGGCATACCCAGCTTCTTCCCCTCCACTGCCTGGAAAATGCTACCAGGCGTTGTTTATGGGTCCAAAGCCAGACTCAACAGCCTCCTGCTCAGTCTGGTTGGCATTGGGCTGATGCCAAGATGAGGTCAGGGTGCTGGGCCACAGAGCAAATGCTGTGGCTGTTACTGTAGGAAGTTTGCCAGATGCTTTCTCTGCCCATGCCCACCTACCACGAGAGTCCCCTTTGAGAGCTCCTTACCACACGGTGCCTTCTTTTCAATTTCCTATGTGCCCACAGAAACACAGGCTCACACATTACTGCAGCTTCTCTGCAGCTCCACAGCTCTACCAGAATCCCCCACAAATCCTTAGAGAGCACCACCAAAGCAGTTGTCTCCAGATTCACCACCTGGCAACACAGACTGAATTTTCAGGTGACCAATATGAAAGTCAAAGCTTGAGCTCTGCATCCCTGACCAAGTCCGTCAAAGGAACCTACTGAAATAAATCAGACATTCATGAACAGTAGATTATCTGCTGTTAATTTATCTGGAAATCCACCTCAGCAATTGATTATTTCGAGGTTACTCACTGTGCTGCACAACAGTTCAGTTTAGCTTTCCAAAAATGAACTATTCCAGCTTTGCACCAGTTGATGTATCTACAGCTTTACAGAGCTGCATTTTGGAAACTCCTTTCTAATTCCCTAAAAACTTAGATCCTGCATCATCCTCCTCATCATGTTTCCTAACTGGCTGTGAACAGGTCCTTTTAAAGCTGACAGCAGTTAGTTCAAGCATACATGCTGCTCTTACATTATGTCAGAGGTTTTTCTGTTGTTTTGCAGTTTCTTCTACACTGATTGAAAAACTATATCTAATTTTAAATTAAACCTTTGTATTCTATTCTAGTATTTTGGTGCCTGCATCCTTTGTTAACGTCCCATCAGGTATTTTCAGTCCTGCTAACACTTGCATCTGGAAAGAATAATATTCTGTAGTTTTACAAACAACCAATATCCTTGAAAAAAAACTTGCTAAAAAAACCTAGTTGTCTTCTGAGAACAACTCTCCCTTAACCCAGTTATCTGTCATACCATCAACATCTCAGTCTGCAATAAGTCCATTTATTAACTTTCAAATGCACATACCTTAGCTTTATTGCGCGGATCTATTACATAATGGGCAATCATCTCATTTCACAGACAGTTGCTTGTAAACTAAGGTAATGTGGTTTTCCCATGAGTTATTCTTGTATGGATTATGAGGTTTCTCTGTGTTTTTTCGTGTGAGTTGATCTTGCACTTTGCAATCCTTGTTATGGCACCAGGGGAGATGCAGCAGTCACCAGTGCCAGGACACCTGCAGCATCTGCTCTCTGCATGGAAAGCATCTGCCACCCTGGGACCTCAACGCTCATCTGGGCTCCCAAGTGTGACCATAGTACAAATATTTCACTTGCTCCAACTTCTTTGCAAACTCCACTTCATTCCAGCAAAATTTGGAAGCATTTCCACCCCTTCCCTCCAGCTCTGCAAGGACTGGTTCCAAAATGACAGTTCCTTTGATCCCTTCCCTTCATTTCCTCGCTGAAATAGATAATGAAGATGTGACACAGATTCAGGAGGGCTGGTGAGACACTGGGCTGCCTCCTAACCTCAGCCAGCTGATGGAGGAGAGAAAATGGTTATCCAGAGATCCAGGTCTGACTCTCCAGAAAACCAGAGTGCTCACACAGGGGAATGGGGAGGACTGGGAGGGGAGTGGCTGCCCTGAAGGTATCTGTGTAATTGAGGACATCTCACACAGTCCTTAGCAGGAGTTTCCTTCTCTCCCCACTGCCTGGGGGCATTTCCCCTGAGCTCATCCCAGTCCCTCCCCTGGCACACTGACTCTAATGAAAGCAACACCTAGAATCTGCATTCAAATCACATTTTCTGGTTCAGTCAGAAGACATATCCATCCCTGCTTTGATCTTCACAACAGGCTGCTGGAGAAGAGGCACCCTCCAGTCATTCCCTGAATCTTCCTGGATTTCAGAGTACAAGAAGAACAAGGTCTGCATACACCAAGGAACTGCTGGAAGAGCCCCCCAGGTGAACATCCCAACTCTGGAAAAAGTTATGGGGGCTCTCCACACCCTCTCCTATGAGGGAATAATTTGTCAATGCAGAGAAGTCCCTACTCAGCCTCTTCCACTCAATGAATGCCAAAAATAACCTGGAGATCTTGCCTATGACATCACCTGCTGTACCAAGCCCTTGCAAGGTAGGTAACGTCATGGAATGTGACAGGGCTGCCTCAAAAGAAGAGAAAAAATTTAGAAAATCATACTGTACACTAAAGGTGGAGCTTCCAATCTATGTATCATTTAAGCCAGACTACCATATTCTCTTTTAAAAAGAGACAAGCATGTGAAAATGTTCATTTCTTTTATGTTAGGTGGGGAAAATAGCCCAGGGGAAAAAAAAATCCCCTGTGCTAGAAATGAATCACAGTTGCAACAATTCAAGAATGAGTATTTAAAAGACAATTTTTTTACGAAGTATATGATTTCCCTGATAAACCATAATGGCTCTTTAGAACCCATCATGGTCTACTATTTAAAAAATCATATTTAAAACACTTCTAAAATATGTGTTATAAAGATTTTTTTTAATGAAAATTATTTACCCAGAGGACCATAATGGTTCTGAAATGTACTTCATAAATCTGTATTCAGGGACTTTTTTTGTTTAAAAGGATTTTTTTTTTCTTTTTTGGCCCAAGAGATCTTGAACAGCTTCTATGGAACTATCAGGATTTATTGTTTTAACAGGGCTGAAATGAAGTTTGGAACATGCACATACCGTAGCATGTTTTTTTTCAGACAAGAATGAGAAAGAGGAAAAAGGGAAAAAAAAAGGCAGTAGAAGTGGAAGGAGGAAAGGAAATGGAAGAAGGAGACAGGGAAAGGAAGACTGTCCACACAACTAAGATGCTGAGGCACAGAAGAGCCACAGGTGGGGCAGCAGATGCAGTGAGGGGGAGGTCTGGAATTTCCAGGAAATCGGGGAGAAGAAAGTATTTCTCAGCTCAAGGGAAAGCACTGCTCCCACAGACTGCAGCATTGCAACGTGCCAGCCCTGGAGGAAACAAAGCAAAAGAAAGGAAACATTGATTTGGGTGAGCAGGAGCTGCAGAGCTGGCAGCAACTCCAGGTAAATATGGAAATGCTTCTACAGCAGCATCCTGGGGTCCAACAGCTCGGGCTGTTTACAGAGCCTGCTCCTGAGTTCCATCAGGCAAACCCAGCCCTCACGCTGGTTCTGACTGCAGGGAAACCATGTGAGAGGAGAAACAGGAATGGCCAGAGTGAGTGGCCAACATCCCACTTGTGCCTGAGCAAAACCATCAGGGGCCACCTCAGAGCCACACCAGGCGGGTGCAGAGCCAGGGCAGCCTGTCCAGGGCAGCAGGAAGGGTCTGGTTCTCACTCCTCAGAAACATCCTCCAGCTGATAAAGAACAATTGAAAAACACCATCTCCATGGTGCCTCAGAGTGCAGGGCCAGAGGCATGAACCAATCCATCTTCCAAAGCAAACCCTCAGGAGGGAATTAGGATAAAGCCCCTCAGTGAACAACCAGGTGTGGCTGCACAAAACAACCCACAGCAAACAGCAATTTCTACACATGTGCACAAACACACACACACCATTTCCAGGAGCCACAGCCAGTGCTGCCACATGACTCTGAGGGCATTACTTTTGATTTTTGTTATCCCAGCACTTTAATTCTCATTTGGGAAGAAAAT
The DNA here is from genome assembly GCA_013400955.1 of Drymodes brunneopygia. Lineage (NCBI taxonomy): Eukaryota > Metazoa > Chordata > Aves > Passeriformes > Petroicidae > Drymodes > Drymodes brunneopygia. The sequence continues at coordinate 722,095 of VZTZ01008487.1, read as the reverse complement.
TCTGTATGTGGAATGATACTCTGGGACCAGGCAGGAGCCAACTATTTTGGTACAGGTGTATCAGACTCTACTTGAAACAGTCCTCATTCAATGCAGCCTTTCAGTGGCAAAACCAGCTTTGGTCTGTTAGAAAAGTCAGAAATTAAAACTGCCAGGGGCTGCTGGCTTGCACCATGCAAAATTCCACTGCTCAGCCACACTCATGATTCTTGAGCTGCAAATGTCTACAACTGTCTGTGACTAGAGCAGAGGCTCAGCCTCTGAACCAGCTCTAGGGCACTTCTAAAATGTTAGCTGCCATCCCTGCTTATTTTTCCTTAATAATTGGAAATAAGTACCAAGTAAAAGCCAGCAAACAGGGTTTGCCCCCGTCAAGTAAGTACATCATCAAATCACAATGTCTGCTGATACTGCAGAGGGCATTAGTTTAACTAAACAAATGCCTAACACAACACATTTAAATCACTTCAATCTATGTCTAAAAGAGATTTGGAGAGAAAGACAGGACAGTTCTTGAACTTTTTTTTATGCAATATATTATACCTTCTGAGTTAGATACCCATAACTCACTGTATTAGGAATTTCTGTGTCAGGTCCTCTTTTGATATTCATGCTTTGCCACAGGTGAGGAGGAAGTCTACACTGATGGAAACAACCCTGCTGGAGTCAGTGACAATATGTGTTCCCAGGAGGAGTCCAGCTTGTCCTCCCAGTTCCAGGCTGGATGGAGCAATGAAGGGGTGATTTTCCCTGGTGGGTGCCAAGCAGCAGCTCAGACTGCATCACCTCTGTTCTCTCTGGACTGCAATTCCCTGCATCTACAGCTGAGGATAACTGGTGTCAGTGGGTGAAGCTGGGAGAGCTGCACCTGGAGGCCCTCACTCCTCAGGGAATGGGGATGCACCTCTGTGGAGAGGAGACTTCTCTGGCCACTTCCAGCCCCTTAAACTCACAAATGATAACTTTTGTCACCAGTCTTCCCCATAACACTTCAAGAGCTTAAAATACACTTTGAGGAGGGTTTCAAACAGCTTTTTTCCCCCTCAAATCTGTCTACACTTATTCACCATGGATTCCAGAGGGATGACCTGGATTTCCTTGCACATTCTAAAACCAAATTATATCAGTCCCAATTAGGTCATCTTCTAGCTGCACCTGCAGCTCAGGACTGCAAAATTCCTCCCCCTATGTATCTCCCTACAGTTCAGACAGGCCAGGGAAGCCTTCTGTGTTAGAATAACTACTATAAAACCATAAAACACAGCCTAAAAATACAATTATAATTGCAATGCCAAAAGCAAGCCAGTCAATATCTTCAAGATTCTAATAGTTTCAAGCACTATTACCTTAACGGTCTCACATCACAGTACTGATTAAAGAAACATTTTGTCTTTTTATCTGTATTCAATGGAGAGCGTAATCACTGGAGTGCAGAGAGCTAAAATATTTATTAGGAAGTACACAGCTCGGGTCAGGCAGCAAAAGGCAATGTTCAAGCAGTGAGCTGCAGCCCAGCTTGGAGTTTAAACCACAGATCCCATCCCATCATCTCCTGGGGGTCATCTGCTGCACACAGGACAAGCTTTGGAGTGAGTTCTGCTCTTGCTCTGCCCCTCTGAAAAACACTCACAGGAAGATCCCCCTCAAGAGCCTCATTGGCAGCATCACTCAAGGAACAGGTATTTCTGTCTGGCCAAGTCAACAAGACCTATACATGGAGATGGGATACAAATCAGCTTCAAGTATGGAAAATACATGTTTGGGCTTTTTTTCCAAAAGTAAATGAGCAAATTTACCCTCATTGACAGTAGAATTAAGGAAAAAAAATAAAGAGGCTATGCCCCCAGTCTTGTCCTGATAAATTTGTTTTCTCTTTTTGACTAATTGCTTAACAATAAATCCACACACACTCTATTATCCATAGCCTACTGCAATATTCCTCAGGGCACATGATCAGCAGTCAGAAAGCTTGAAAGATGGCCAACATAATCTTAAATATCCCAGTGTATTACCAAATCAGTATTTCAAATTTAGTGGACATACTCAGATATGTTTTTCTCTCCGCAAGAGGCATCATGTAAGTGGCAAACAAGATACAGAAGATCGATTATTTAGCATAATTGCACAATCTAATTGTATGGATTTTAAATGGAACAGGAGGAGAAAGATTAAAATCATACAGCACAGCAGTATACTTTCACAGAGTGCATGAAATAGATTTTCCCCAATTAGCGGAACAATGGAAATATTTACTGTCAATCCAGTGAAGATATTCTGAAACAAGAGTCAAACAACATCCAGAGCTGCGCAGGGCAGGAGCACAAAATTTCATCATTGATGGGGGAAAAAACCCAAACAACCCAAAGCACTGAAAACTTAAACATTCAACTCAAAAAAGCTTCATTTCAGAACCACATTTGGGATCCTTATGAACAGCCTGTGCTGACTTCCCAAAGGAAGCACTGCATCCACGTGAGCGGGTGAGTTTCAGCCCCATCTGTGAGCACACAGCACCATCCACCATCGCTCACCAAAACCTGGACCACTCCAGCACATCCTGCAGACCAACCAGGGGAGTGAAGGGAGCTCCCCTGTCTCAAAAATTAAGTGCAGGCGCTAACCTTGTCATATTCCCCGGGCAGACAAAGGCGGCGCGGCTCCGCTCAGCCGTACCACGGGTTAACTGGCATTTCTAATACTTTTCACCTAGCCCGGCTTGACAGATGCCTAACCTTCGCCGGGAGTGGAGACAGCCTGATGGGCCCTGGCCATACAGGGGGAAAATTTTTGATGCTTCCCACTTATGACATGATTGATTTTCTTTCAGCGGCCCTTCACTTTTGGCTGTGGCGAGGGCTGCCTGCCCGAGCCCCCGCGCGCCCTGACCTCGACATATGGCCGCTGTGAGGCTGAAAACTGATGACGGCAGAAACCTAAAAAATCAATAGGCCCTGTCAGTCAGTGGGGAGGCGAACGTCTCTTAAAAACCCAATCACGACATGTACTTGCTGCATGGTGCGGATCCACTGCACACTTGAGAACACACTGCATTTCCCGGGGTTTTTATTTATTTAATTTTTTTTTTCCCCCCTACAAAAACTTCTGTGTTAACACACCATTTACCTATTTATTCCTTAACCTTTTAGGCAGCAGGAAAGCGCGTGAGTCTTGTTAGGGTAGAATCTCAACAATATTAACGAGAAGAAAAAAAAATAAAATCCCTGGAAACTCTCTGGGAATAGTATGAAATAAATAAAGAGCACCTTTCCGTTGCCAATATAAACACTGACATCATTATTTTTGACATTATCTGGAAAGAATTTAGATATAAGGACTTCTGGAGTCTAAAAACATATGAGTATGAAACTGTTTTAATTTTCATTGCAGGGGGTGAAGTATTGTTTTGGTTTGTTTTGATTTTTTAACTTAGTTTTTAAAATATGTAAGAAAGAAACTGAATTCATGATTGGTTCCACACTTCATAGTTCTTGTCTTCTGTGCTCAGTGAAGAAAGGAAATTATTAGGCCCACTGAAATCAGCTGGAGATGCTGGTGCTCTGTAAACTGCACTGAGCCCTTTGTATCCTGCAGGATTGGGCCAACAGCATCCAACTGATCCCTCTGCTCTTGCCAGCTCAGGAAACAAAGGCATTTTACAAGACAGAGATAAGCAATACAGCATACAGTGATTCCATTTACATATTTTGCCCCAAAACAGTCTTCCAGAGCCCTGATGAAAAGCAAACAAACAGAAATCGAACCACAATTAGAACCATAAATGTTGACCATGTATAGGCCCCATTATACTTTATCACCTCCATCTAGAGCCCAAACCCCAAACAAGGAATACCTCTGAGTGATTTACCTAACCTGGCTGAAATTTTAGAGAGAGAGGCTTTATTTGAAAATCATATCTTCATGCAGGGAAGGAAAAAAAAAAGGAAAGCTGTAAGGAGATGTTGGCTGAGAAATTGATGCATTACCAGGATGCATTTTAGAAATCCACCAAAAGCAAGGAAGATTTTTAAAAAATATCCATTGCACAAACAAACAAAACCTAATGCTGAATTCCCAAATTAAGACCAATTAAAGCTTTCTTTATGGCTACGAACCTGACAAGCTTACAATTTCGCCCTGTTGCAATGGGGTGTGTGTGTGTTTTAATGTAATATTAATGAGCCAGGATGGAGGGTCATAAAAAGTGATAGGTTTTTGCGATGGTAAATTATAAATCGGTATTGATTTTTCCCGGCACTAATGCAGCCAGCTTATTGTAAGACACCACAGGCAAAGTGCACTTTATCAGATTAGACTGGAGCCTGGTATCAAATATACATGAGAAAAAGGATGCATTTGTGACTTAGACTAGACTTTTTTTTTAATGATACATGAAATTTTTAAGGAAAAAAAGTCTCAGAATATTAAGAAATTAAATACCATTTTAAAAGATCCCAGATGGTAGCAAATAGATATTAATGTCACATTAGGGTAATTTGTTTTTACACTGATGGAATATAGGAATATAGGAATAAGCACGTGAACTAAATCCTGCTCAGATTTAACCATGTGCTTAATCAGTCCAATTTATGATCATCTCAACTGTTCATGAGAAAAGTTTCTCATTTGCATAAAATGCCTGAAGAATCAGGCCCCACATCTGCTCACACCTATATGTGATATCCAGTCACACATACAGACACCTATTTAGTGAATATGGATCCTGGGTGAGGGACTTTTTACATCCTACACTGCTTTAAAGAAGTTGTTTTTTCCCCCCATACCTTGTACCACCCCACCATGCCAGCCAAGGACTATGAAAGAGCTTTTCCTTGTAGCACTTTTATTGCTTAAATACTGTGAAGCTTTTCTTTCCCTTTCATCTCCAAAACGCATTGGGAGTTGGCCATGCTGTAAAACTGGGCGTTATTTTTAAAATCAGCTCTGCTTTTCATCTCCTGACCTTCCCGCAGTCAGGATTTCCTCATTAAAACATTTCGGTGACGTGGATAATTGACCAAAAAAAAAAAAAAATTTGAAAGGGAGAAAGAGAAAACAACAACAACAACAATAAAAAACGTTGTTTCCTGCAAATTTGCTCTGGATGGGCAGCAAACCAGCACCCATTTCTCTGCACCCAAGAAGGGAAGGGAAAGCTTTGCACATGCCCACATTCCCAAGCGTGTTCCAGGGTTTCTGCCATCCTTTCTTGGTGGCTCCAGACTCTCCTGATGCCCTCAGCCCTCCTCCTCTGGCCTCAAAGGTCCTGCCAGCCTCCCAGAGCAGAGCTGGCCCCCAACTCCTGCTGCCTCGCTGGCCCGAGCAGCCTGTGTGAAAAACTCAGTATTTTTTCCCCAAACCCGTATGTTCCTTGACAGGTTGTTAACAAACAGCCCCACACAGGCTGCCTGTGAGGGACCTGATGGGAAGTGTGAACCCAAATAAGTAACAGTGGGAGGGAGGAGGGGAGGATGGAGGGGAAGGAGCTGGGCTGCATTTGGGGGTATTTTCCAGGGAAGAAGGTGTGGGACTGGGGAGATGGAATCCTCAGGGGCATCTGAACCCCTTGGGAGGTTTAAACAAAGGGGAATTGAAGACAATCCTTTATGTTTCACACAGAGGGACAGGGGGCCAAGGAGCCCCCACACTGGGCACTGAGAAGGAGTCTCAGTGCTGGGGACACAGGGACAAGCGAGGTGCTCCCATTCCCCAGTGCCACCCCCCACCAGGGCACCAGCGTTCAGCCTTTTTGTATTTTAGCCACAGAAATTAACACTTGGCATCGCCCTCTCAAAACCTTTCTGGAGCTATTTACCTTCCTGTGTTCAGCTTTATTTTTCTTGTAAGCAAACTAAGAGAGATGAGAAACTGGGAGAGGAGAGAGAGGAGAGAGGAGAGGAGAGAAGAAAGAGCAGAGAGAGAAGA
>VZTZ01008487.1:645370-716134 GCA_013400955.1 Drymodes brunneopygia | reverse complement strand
AGAGAGGAGAGAGGAGAGAGGAGAGAGGAGAGAGGAGAGAGGAGAGAGGAGAGGCTGCTTTTTTCCTTTTAATAAATGTGTACAAATACTCCCAAACAAGCCCAAAACACCAAGACTTCCTCACTGCCAGCCCAGCTGGCCCCTCTGTCTGTGTCCAGCCACACTGATGGCCACGACTGTGGCTTCCTAGAGCTGACCTAGCTGACCACAGGCCCTCAACACCACAGAGCAAGCCCACAGCAACTCACAGGATCTCACAGAAGCCTTGCTTGGGATTAAAACAACAGAGAAACTCAAACACAACCACTCTCATCAGCAGATTGCCAGCAACCCTGCTCATCTCGCAGTGATGTATTATATCACAGGATAAAAATCTGAGGCCTGATCTTAACAGCCATTTCTCAGACAAAATTCCTATAAACTTCAATGGAAATTGTGTCCATCTCGGGACCGACTGGGCTTTTGCCTCGCAACTTTTCATACGCTGAAAGTAATAAGAGGAAAGTTTTTCTTTTTTGACAAGACCTCATCAGGTAAAACCTAATAAAGCTAAAAAGGAAATTAGAAAAATGAAAGGTTATTCCCAGAGCAGTCTGATCCTGCCTCAGCCAACGCCAACATTGGAGACTCCTTCATCCTGAAGGAGCCAGATTCCCACTGGCACCTGGGCCACCTCCACACCCCAAGCACCAAGGGGGACATCAGGAGTGTCCCACCAGACTGAGCAGGATGACAAAACACAGCCTCAAATCTGGCCCAGGGAAAGAGAAGCCCCTTCCACTGTGCAAACTCATTGTGCTCCCAGTCAAAGCTGCACTTTTAAAGTGATTGCTATAAATGTTATTAAAGTGAAACTCTTTTTAAATGTATGCTAATTCCACTTTATTAGTGATGCCAAAGTCCTCATTTACATTTTTCATAAAAATTACGCAGATTTTTTTGCTGCTTTAGGGATAAGACTAATAAACAAATACATAAATTAGTATATTTTAATTAAATGTTATCCCACCAAGTAATATTGTATCCCACTGTCTAAAACAAACAAAAAAAAAAAGAAAATCTATAAAGCACCTCTAATTCGAAAATTTGTGTTGTATTAAAATATTAGAACTCATTAAAAACTAATTTAAAAATCACTTTACCTAACAATCATAAAAAATTTTGAATTCCACATTCCAATACGTGTTATTTGTTTTGGTACAGGAGATTATCACTGCAGCATGCATTACTGTTAGAATATCCATGTGTTAGAGGCATCACACTGCCCCCAGATCCCCTCAGAAAATAACAAATTCAAGTACTACCTGCAAATGTATCACTATTTCCATATTAAATACTGCATTATTTCTCTTCTGTAAGCTTACAGCCTGCACACGCACATTTGTTACCTTGCTTTTAGGTCCACCTGAGCATGTAAAAAATATGTATGTATTTTAGGATGGGCTATGGCACAACACTGGCACTTTAAAATGTTGCTCAGAGCACAATAAAAGGGGCAGGTTAAAGCATTCTGGAGCTGGAAGGGAAAGTCCAATGGGCAGAAAACAATCACATCTTAATTCAACATTTTAAAGCAGTCTGCAGAAATGGCTTGACTATTAAAAAAAAAAAAATCAAATGTGCATTAGAACATATTCACCTCATTAGAAGGTTTTCCATAGCCCTGCTTTACCTCAGATGGGGCAAATAGAACTCAGCTCTGCATTTTCATTACTCTCCATCCTCCACTGTAATTTTTTCTAAATGTGGGATTATTGCTTTTCAAGGCAGGAATTTAAATGAAACAAGCACTCCATTTGGCATTTTCACTGAAAAAAGCTTTGTCTCCCATTTGGTTATGTTTCCTGGAAATTGAAAGTTTTTTTTAAAAAAGTGAAAAGAAAAGGAACCAAGAGGAAACATGAGGAGTTTTTGTGTATGTAAATGCACTTTTTGAAAAGGTACCATCATTTATTGGCCTTCCTGAGAGTGTAATTGACTGCATATTCCTATTAAGACTATCTTGCACTATAACCTCAGCTGCTCCAAGGCCATCCCGTCAGGTATCTGATTCCAATATCAGTGAGAGATTCCAACAGCATGGAAAGGGAGTAACAGGATGAAGCCAAAGTAATTAAGCAGCAAGTTTGAAGATTACCCATCTTCAGTGCCCTTTGAAGGCACTGGTAATGACAAAGTTTCTGCAACATGGAGCAGGAAAATGGATCCCAGCACTTGCATGGAGGACTGAGACTCCCACCAAGGGGAACCTCGTTAGATGATCATGCAAATATGGAGTTTTTCTCCATTAAACTTAGGGGGTTCTTATCTGCCCCCAAAGAGGGTTTTCCTACAGCTTAAACTCCCTGAATACTCCTCATTTGACCAGATGACAAATATTTTCATGAAGGAATTTTGGTTTCTGGAGGTACAACCAACAAATGAAAACCTCCAGTGTCCAGTTCTCTGCCAAACAGCCACAAAAAAAAAAAAAAGCTTTCTCCTGAACTTGTCCAGGCATTTTAAAGGCTTTACAAATATTTTCAAAGTGTTCTTTTTAACCTGGTAAGGCTCATAAGCCCCTGGAAGATTAGCCTTAATGTGGAGAAATGACTCATCTGCAGTGACATCAGAGAGAGCCTGATGTCCTCTCTCCCTTTACACCCACCCTTATCACCCCCCTTGCCTCGCCCCAAGCCTTCCCCATAAATATTTAAACAAGGAGCAAAGTGATATATTACAGATATCATATTCAAACCTGCCTAAGTGATTCCTTCAATCCAAGATCCATGAGCTCATTTAGATACCTAAACTTCAGTTTAGATGCTTAACTTCCCTTTCAAAGCAATGGAAAAGCAAAGGTTCCTACAGAGCAGAAAGATCCTCGTGTTTTTGTGACTCTGGCATTAGGTTACACACAAACAGAGCATTCAGCATCCTATCCATCATCTCTGGAACTGGGAACAGATGGACAGAGGAGGTGTAGCTGCCTGGTAAAGCAGGGCTGGGAGAAGCTCAGCCCCAAACATCTGATGCTACTAAAAGCCTGCCCCTGTGCTAGTGACTCCTGAATTTCCTCTCCCTAAATGCGGTGCAGCTGGATCAGCAGCCACACAGCTGTCTGGCATCAAAACCACCCCCCACAGCTCCTCAGGGTGGAAATCCTGGATCAGCTCAACACTGCTCCACACATTTTTATGTGGAGGAACTCCAAAGGGATGCACTGCTTCTCACAGCAGCGCCTCCAAGGTGGCCAAGTCCCCCCAAAGCCCTGTGAAACTCAGAGTAAGAACAAGGATTGACAGATTCTTGCTGGTAATTATGAGTTATCCCCCATTATGTGCACTGATTTCACACTGGCAATCCCCCTTTCCTCTGCCTCTGTGGCCTGGCTTTGGTCACAGACAAGGAAAGAAGGAAAAGGTTCTGGCTCTGCTATTGCCACCAACGTGTCACAAACTTCCTGAACACAGAGCAAGAACTCCAAGCTAGATATCCAAGCTAGAGATCCAATCCAATCCATGTTTTCCAAGCACAGTCACAGCTCTGCTTAGAAGATTCCTAAATATTCTTGTGTATTGACCCTTTGGTCAATGGGTGGGATCTTGTAACACCTCCAGCATTCCCAACAGACACAAATGTGACAGATTTCACCTCAATATTTTCTGGCACTCCACAAGCAAACCAAAACAAAAAGTTTATATTCACCAAAAACCTCTCCATTGCATGATAAAGTCATAAAGTCTCCTGAGCATCTAACAATCAATGACAGGAGCACTAAGCAGGGCACCTGTGTGGGAGCTTCAGCAAAATCTCTCATTGCTTCTCTCACCCTCCCTTGAGTTCAGCTGGAATAATTTGTGCTTGCTGGACACGGTGCTCAGCTCTGCTTGTCATCAGTCCCAGACACCAAATCTCAGTGCCAAGGTTTACCTTGAACCTAGAAAATTGGATGATTAAACCAGTCCCTTCACCCAGAATCATGATGTTAACCTGGGATTTTTTAAGGAAAGAATAAATAGCTTTAGGCTTTCTGGGCTACCCATCATGACTCTAGGCTGCCTCAGCAGAGTCCAATGTCCTGACATCCTTCTGACTCGAAATCCAAGACACCAGACTCACAGCAGAACGTAAACAGGCAGCTACTCCAGCAAAGGGAGCATTTCTCTTGCCATCAGCATGGTGCTGATTTTGTAATCAGTCTGGGAGGTTTATTTTTAACTGCTCTACCAAGGTTTTACAGAGACACAATTGTTCTTTTGAAACCTTGCTAATAGGGCTGATCAGCAATACCAGCCCTACACAGAGGGCAGGAAAGCACAGCACAATCAAACTGTACCAGCAGAAACTACAAGCAGGATATTCTTCCTGTAAAAAGCATTTTTAATAAAACATGCAACGGCTCCAGAAACTGCTCATCACATTCTGATGGAGACAACTGGAGCTGCAATCAGTGAGAGCTCAAAGCCTCCCCATCTCCTCAGGGCCCCCATGTGCTGCTCTTTCCCTCTGAGAGAGCTCAGCTGGCAACGTGAGGATGGGGATTTTTCCAAGCTACTTTCCTGTTGACCACACACTTCATAACACTCTAGAGCCTATTCCAAAGAACAAAATGAGTAGAGATGCTCCTTCAATGCCTCTTATGTTGATGTGATACAATACAGATGCATTTAGGTATTCTGTGCAGATTGCCACGATTTAAAAATTCAGTACCATTACCAGAAATCCAACTGTGGATCTCCAAAATTTGCATACATCCCCTGAAAAATGTTATTTCCCAAGCACACTACCTAAAAGCTTATTTACATAGGCAGTTATTGATACATGCATACAAAAGGGACAGCCAAAAAGGGAATACAGATTTTTAGGGAGTGTGATCATTTGAGAAAAGTCTGTAATTTCTCTTTCTGAGAAGTTTGTTGTTGAGGACCTACTTAAAAATTCAGATTGTTGTTCCTGTTATTTCTTAAAATAGATAGAAAAAACTGATTGTGCAAAATAGGGTTCTCAGCTGTGAGCAAATTTAATAGCATGTTCAAAAAGCATCTGAGAAGCCGTTTTGTCCAGTCTGTGGACTTTTTGGGGTGAGAATTATCTAAATAAATCACCCTTCCAAATTATCTCTGGGGAGCAAGAAATAAGCTAAAGGAGCCCATAGTCATTCTGCCCAAGGTGTTTGTGAGTGACAGGATGCTCCTCTTCCCAAGCCAAATATTTGCACTTCATTCTCCACTAGTAATTTTGCACCATGAAGTTTCTAAATGTTCTAAAGTTTGATCTCAATCTTGCTAATAATTTAAGAAACTTGTGTATATATGGCACAGCTCCTATTCCTGTACCATTTTAACAACTTAAACCATTTTTTTCTTGTTACCATTGTCTGGCATTACCTCAACAGAACAGTCATTGCTGCTACTTCAACAAAGGAGTTTAAAATGCATTAAAAATATTTTTGAAAAAGTTTTAAAAGTATTAAAGCACTTTGTAGCCACACTGCACAATCCAAATCCTTTGCCAGATTTGGCATATATTTCTAGGTACTTGTCTGACCCTCCCTGCTGAGCCAGGCAAGCACTTCACAGTGATTAGTGGATTTTAACCTCACAACAATGAGGTGGAGACACAAAACAGTTTCAAATGACTTGCCCATGTCCATGCCAGGAGCCTGTGGCAGAGCAGTGAGTCACAGCAGGACAGATACATTCACTGTGCTGTGACCCAGCCATAAAAGTAATGTTTCTTGTCACAGAATTAAGGTTTTTCTTTCAATTTATTTTGGGAGGGGTCAAGAAAGAAATGTTATTATTTAACACAATTGTAAAAGGGCACAGCCAGTGATCCCAAATGTTGGGGTTTTTTCTTAACTCAGTAGATTTTAAATCTGTATTTATTTATCAAAGAAGTCATAACAGATATAATCCATTTTAAAAACACCCTGTATTTGCCACTGCTGTCTTTCAAGAGGGGGAAGAGGAGAAACAGACAGAATTGTTTTGTTGTCAAGAAAAATACATCTAGCATAAAATGTTAAGGTTGCCAAGAGATGACAGTATTTGGCAGCATCCTAAAATGTTTGTCATTTTAAAAGTATTTATGCTAAGGCAGAAAATAAACTATCCAACATTTTAGTCACTTTAAGTGATTAAAACGAGTCGTTAGAATTTTAGTTTAAAATCCTCTTAGATAAAATTTTCCCTTACCTAACTAGCCAGTTTTTCTTTTTCACAGGAGAAAAAAAAAATCCTGCATGCAGGTTTTTTACTCTCAAAGCCTGAGTCCCAGCTCTAAGTGCTCTTGCGTGATGTAGGTGAAACAAAATGTGGGAGACTTTGAATATCGTTTTCATTTTCATTGGAAACATTTTCAATTACTACACTGCTGAACAGAAACAACTGGAGAGAAAAAGTTAGGAACATTTTAAATGCCCGCCAAAAATGCAAGAAACTCTCCTTACAAAAAGAAATAAGTGCATTTAGTTGCCTGAGGTTATACTTTAGAATGAATTTGGCAAATTTTCCTGCTTGCAACTTGCCTTACTTCCATTTATTGTACTGAGTTCAAGAGTATTTACCAATGCACATTTTTCATGAAGTTGGAAGTAAATTTGGATCTGTTTTTTCATGTTATAAAGACATTGATGTGTTTTTTCTGACATGCCTCATGAACTCAGTCAATCACAAGTCTTTCTTAATGGAAACCACATGTCTGCCCAGAACTGTGTAATTACAATGCTAGTTTTCTTGGCACTGCCAGGAAAAGGGGCATTGTCAGACCAATTAGAGCTTATTTATTTACATACCATTTCTGGATGAGAATGTTCTTTCTTTTATGCTGATGCCGAGAAAATTCATATATTTCATCGAGTAGCTGTAATTTTTGCTGGGTATTGTTACATTTTGCAGCAATTGCATCTCTAGTTTTCAGTTACTTTCCACGTAAGGGAACTTTCCTTACAACGAAAACAGCTGGGAACAGCACCACGAATTTTATCAGCCCAGTTTTCATTTGTTTCAGATGATGAAGGAGATGTGAGGGCAGCCGTTTCCCTCAGCTCCACGGTGTTTCCACCCACTTCCACCCCACTTTTAAGGAGCTGCTCCTTGTGCAAGACATCTGTTTGTACATCCATCCTCCTGGAATATCAGCTCTGTGAACTGGGAGCTGCAGCTGGCCCTGCTAGAGCAGCACAGAGGGTGTCAGGAGGGAGAAGGAGAAGGCTCCTGAGGGGGATCTGCAGGGCTGCTCCAAGGCAGATCCCTCTGGACAGTATAAAAAGGAAGCTGTGTGTCTCAGGAAAGCCAAATACCACACGGATTTGCACTGGGCTGAATCATGCTGCTGCTGCAGGGAGGTCACGGGCAGCCAGAGGAGGCTGTGTGGTGGGAAATGCATTCCAGGGACACCCAGGAGAGGCCAGAGCTGGTGCAGCGTGTCTGCCACGGAGCACCCTGCTCACCATGACCTCCACAAACACCACTCCCTGCCTCAGACTCTCTCCCGTGAGGCTGCTGCAAGAAATGAAACCTTTCTGGTGGGGTTTGTCCCCAGGGGTGCAACTGCAGGGGGTGAAGGCTGCCTAAGGTTACCTATTTATATCAAGAAAAACAGGAATCAAGGGACAAGATTAAGCTACAAGTTTAATAACATCCTACTCTTTGTGTTGCTCCCATCTGTCTGAGACAGTTCGTGTGATTTTGTGATACCTTCCCAGCTGCTCTGTCCCTGGACTGCCTGAGCACCCAACCATCCCAAATGTCCCCAGCCTCTAACCCCACCCTGAGAGCTGGGACACATTCCTGGGGTGGCAGGGACCATCAGGGATGTGCCCAGGACACAGAGGGGTTAACCCAGCCCTCTCAAGCCCCAGACAGGGTTGTGCCATGCTGTTTTTTGGGGCTGACCCACAGGAACCTGTGTTCCTAACGCACAACCAGCCCTTTCTGCTCACACACAAATCTGCTGTGTGCCATAATCCTAAACAGCAACCCAGGCTGATCCCCTCCCATGGCACAGGAGATCAGAGTGTGCACCTGAGACCTGCAGGATTTAGTTACAGAGAGAGGTGGGGCTAAAACCCTCCCATCTGGATCATGCCAATCCTGCTGGGACTCTCTCTGGTCACAGGAGGCACCTCCTCCCCCGAGGTTCTGTTATGCCCTTGCACTGAAAAAGCAGAGGAAGGGAAACAGCTGTAAAAATCTCCTATTTAAAGCTCCTGAAGCTTCAGAGCCTACTATGAAATCCCTTGTATGGGATTCTTTCCTTTTTTTTTTTTTTAATTTGTTTTTAATTGCTGCTCCAACCTTTCATGACTTCCTCATCTTTGGAAAGTTCCAAAGCATTAAAAGGAAACATTTAAGTTCTAACGCCCTCCGACATTATTTTTCAGTTTAATCATTTTTCCCCATTTTCCTCCTCTTTCTCTGTGCTGAGTGAGGGTGGGAAAGGGACAATTAAGGGAAACTCAGAACTCTGAGATGTTTCAAATATGAAAAAAGTTTCATAAAAGTTTTCCCACACATCAGCAACGAAGTAGGAAAAACTGTTTTCTTATTAAATTCTCAAAGCAGAAATGACCAAAACATTCCTGGAGTTTGTGTTCACCATTCCCTCCCCCCTTTTTTTGAGCCAGAAGTCCCTGCTTTATCTTGCTTTCATACTTGTGTGCATCTCTGGGAGAGTAAGAGCCCTGCCCTGATGATCTTACAGTTTATAGACCAGACAAATGCGGGGTGAGGGCTGAAATGGTGGCTCAGGGAGGGGAAATTACTTGCCCGAGGTCGTGCACTGGGGCAGTGACTCAAGTGGTTTCCAACAACACATTTGTTCCTGAAAAGGCTTTAAAGAAACCATTCACTGCCCTGCACTGCTGCTGCTGTGGGGAATAACACAGTCCTGACAGCACAGAGGAGTTACAGGGTGCTGTATCAGGCCAAGGGGTTCAGCAAAAGCTGCCCTTGGTTCAGCTGGGAAGGGAAGAGAGGGGGAATGGATACACGTGTTTTAAACTCCAGATCCTGAATAAAAGAGGGAGACTCCTCAAGTAAGGATTTAGGTGGGTATTTCAGGGGTGGTGGATGCAACCTACATCTTCCAGAAAGAAGTGAGGATGAAGAAGAATTGATAGATTGGACAAAATATTCTTTTTCTGCTATGTCAGAACTTTTATTCCCACTGAGATCCAGGTACTGTGACATGTAGCTATGCAGCTTTGGGCACTCACAACCCTCCATCCTCCAGCAGCTGGGTGGTTCATCACCCTTCTCATACAGCCAAGCAGGGCAGAGAACTGAGTGGTACCAGCAGCCCTGTTGAGCACAGGACTGGGCAGCAGGAGAGGGAACCTGGCAGCTCCTCCTTGCTGCAAGCAAATGGCTCAGAAAGAAAAGAGAAGCAAGAAAAAGGCACCCACAGGGAGGGTTTGCTGCTTCCACAGAGCAGGAGACTCCAGGGAAAGGCTGGATTATAATCCATGTTATGTTTTTGTCTCTGCTCTATTCACAAGGTGCTGCAGCCCTTGGCTGAGCTCTTGTCTACAGCAGCAAGGTTCATCATCACCTCACCAGGAACAATTCTGCCACCTTCTAAGCAAACCCATGAAAATGACGTGGCGGTGACTGGATTTCAATGCTAATTTCAAATTACAAAGCACAGGAGCCACTTTCTACACACAGTTTCTGATTCTGCTTTCTATTCCTGTCGAGCTGCAGCCAGAGTTTTGCCAGTGAAAAGCGCTATAAACAGCCCTGGCCTCGCTGAAAAAAGCAATATGCCGTCAGTCTGACATCTACCTCGCTTTTCCGCTCATTGTCAGCACTTTGATTGATGGTGTTGTTCATTAATGTGGGACGATTGTCAGCTTTTCCTGAATAAATATAAAAAGAAACAAAGAAATCCCCACCCTTTTCAAGCCAGAGTGAATTATTTCCTATTTTCCTTTGCTGAATTCAGGCATGTAACAGTACACTGCCCTCAAAACATACCAGAGCTTTAACCACAAAGTAGGAAATTGGACTTTAGATTGAGGAACCAAAACTTTACTTAAGTAGTAGGTACAGTAATTAAATTTTACTATTATTTATTTTCCAAAAGGAAAAAAATCAAACGGTATGCCCTAAAGGCTTCTGCTTTAATACACTACTTCAATTTTGCACAAAAAGCTAAAAGAAATCTATTTGGTGAAGACTAAAATGACATGTGAAAAGCAGAGGCAATCACAAGCACGGCAAAAAGATAGGCAGAGATTCAATTTAGTACAAGGCTGCATCTTAATCCACACTGGAGAGAAGAGGGATAAGAGATGTGAAAATACACATACATTGAAGTATTTAAAAGATGGGTAAGTTTTGTTGGACCCTCAGTACCCCCAAAACACTCCCATGATGTCTGCTCAGCAATCTTTGAGACTTGGACAACCTCGTTGTCTTTGCTGCATTCCCCCACACCGACAATTAAAAGAGAGGGAGATGCCATAAAACTCATCCTAAACTCTTCAACATTTCCCACTTTCTCTGGTCATTTTACCCCTGTGAGTTCTCCTTGTGCTGGCACCCTTGGCTTTCTGCTTGGTGGAGTCTTCCTAATCAGGTCATTGCTTTTATCGTCAGCAAAAGGGCCATTGCTCAACATCTTCTTCAAATTGTACATTGCATCAGTGGGGACGAAACACAACAACAACAACAACATCAGTGATTACAAAATCCTAACTGGGTGTGGGGGGGGAAAACAGGGAGAGGAATTCAATGGGTGACCAGTGATTAATTCAGCAAATTATGCCTCGGCACGGATTTGCTTTAGAAGCAACATGCTAACAATAATAATATTCTCCACGAGTGCTACATTCGTAGAGTTGAATGGCAAATTATTTTGAAAACCTCTGTAAAGAACAGGAAACTGAGAACTGTGGAAAAACTGGCATTACGCCACCGATTGAAGATTCAATCTGACTGTAATAGAAGGTGATTATTGGGGACTAGCAGGCAGATGATGGATGATTTCCTCCTAAAATGACAGCTCTGCTGTGTATCAGCAATCCTCATCCAGCACAAATGTACAGGTTGGCTTTTGTGGCTTTTTAATTCTTACCATTGTGGGAAATGGATTTCAAACCTGTGGCGAGCTATTTCAGGCTGCCAGGGCACATATGGATTGTTCCTCTCTTTCTCTTTTCCCCTGGTTTTTTTTTTCCCCTTTTTGCAAACCTGAGGAAAGATGCTCACTAAGGTTCCCCAGCCATTTCCCTCAGGCAGCCAGGGAACAAAGAGCAGAACCGTGCAGTCCCTGCTCCAGTGGTGGGAGCCCACCTGGGAGGGCAGAGCAGGGGAACAGAACCTCCCAGCAGCTTCCACCACTGCCCACTTCCTCAGGTGCCTTGAAAATTAAAATACCTTTCAAGTATGTAATCCCTTGTTTATCTTCTGCCGTTACCTGCTTTGGTGAAAAACTCACACCCAAATCATCATTGGGCTGGAATCCAGCACCCTGCACAGTGTTTTGTCTCAAAAAATACTCATTTAGGGTTTCCCAGAGAGTATGGGCAGCCCACCAGCACAAGCAGGGACTGGTATGGCTGCAACACCAACACACCTTCCATGCTTGCCTGCAAGAAAAAGGCAGCCCAGAAACTCTTACAAGGTTAGAACAAAAATTATTTTAAGTTCCTTGCGTGAAACTATAAGCTCTGTACAACCATTTGTTCTAAAAGACAAGCTGATCAATAACCCCATCTTTTATTGCTGTGCCCCTCCGTGTGCTCAGTTAATGATCACGCAGCACTTTCAGTGCACTGTGAGATCATGGAGAGCAGTTATAGGAAAGGCTGTCTTGGAGGAGGAAAAAGTGCCATCCAACAAAACCCAGGCCTTCCACTGCCCGTCAGGGTGGGCTGGTGTCTGACGACGTCCTGGCTCCCTGGTCCTCACTGTAAATTAGGAGGGACACATGTTCTGGTGTCTGTCAAGACCCAGTCCTGACACTCTGCCAGTCCTGCACAAAAGGACGAGGTAATCCACAAGAGCAGTAAATTTATCAATCAAATCCTGTAAGTGTCCCTCACTGATAACACACCAGCCCTTTCTCCAATTTAACAATGAAGAGGGATCCAGCTCAGTGAGATGTCACGGGCTTGTTCCACCCATGAAAACAGCCCTGTCAGTACTGCAGAATTCACTTGCCATTCCCCTGTCTGCAGTCAGTCAGATGCTGGACTGTGTTGATTCACTGGCTTTTAAAAATTGGGGGCAGTTCTACACCAAAGACCAAAAAGAAGCTACATACAGGTAGTTAATACTGAGCCTTTTTTTCTAGGAATTAAAAAGTAATCACATTTTGGGCTTTATTTATGTCTCAGCAATAATTAATTGTTAGTTTTATATTTTTCTTCAATCTGCATCATTTTTTTTCATTATAAATGCAATTAGGGGTGATGGGATTAAACAAGTTGGTCAAAGATGCTGTGCAACAACTGTGAATTAAAAATTAGGCACTTTTGGTTCTCTTGTATCACAGGTTGCAGTCAACAGCTCCTGCAGCAAAACAAAGAATATGTTCTGCTGCTGTTTGGAATACTGCCTTCTTGCACAAAATGATATCCCAGTAGACTAGTAGCTGGTGTTTATAGTAAAGTAGAGCAAACCATTATCAGTATGTGATGTCAATTTAAATTTTACTGGAACAGAAACCTTTTGACCCCTTCCAAACTTGATCCATTACTAGGTTTATACATGAAAGCTTAGGAGAGAATTAAATTAGAAGGAACATGGCAAGAGAACTGTATTTGCATCTATTGCACTTAAGACTGGAGATTAGTTGACCTTTGGAAAAGGGGATTAAAGCAGTTTCACCATCAAGAGAAGACAATCTCTGTTCTTAAGGCAATCAGATTGGGAAGGGTAACAACCTCTGAAAGATGAATTGAACTGAGGAAGAATCCATGCTAATTTCCATGGTTTACACTTACAAATGAATTTTGCAGTGATTTCTGCAAAAGGAATTGTGCAGTATTTGAATTATTCCACGAGTCCTTCAGTGCTGGCATGTAAATGTGGAAACTGTGTCCATTTTTACAATCTAATTTTACAATAGATTAACCTCAGAAAGGGGATCAGTAGATAGTAAAGATGCTGTGTGGTGCACACACCTGGAACAGCAAAATGCAGTCACAGGGAAGTTTTCTTCTTTTTCCATGGAGAGAAATGTCAAGAACAAGAATGACCAAATCCTAGTGTCATAGAAGTTCCTGCTCTAAGATAATCCAGAGCCAGGGAACAAACAACCCCAGACTGGAAGAGGGCCTAATATGGTGCATAAAATGAGGCTTATCACACAGGTAGCAAGCATATCTTGAAAAACATATGAAGCTGTACACATTTGCTGACATTGTGGTCCTCAGTGAGTGATGGAGCAGAACTAAAAAATGAAAAGAAAAAGGTGAAATGATGTTCTCTATTAAGCATCATTAGCACTGTGGTTATACAGAGGGAAAGTCTGTTCTTTCCCGAGGTCAGGAAAATACCTGTTAGCTTTATTATCTGTGCCATAGAGATTTCACAGGAGAGCTCATCAATTAAAGCATAATCACATTCTCATTGAAAATTAATGACGAAAAAAAACTATCCAAGTTGGTCTCTTCCTTACTTTTTAATAACCAGGGAAAAGGAGCAGCAAATGCAGGTTTCTCACAGCCTTTGTGTATCTCTGCAAAGTTACAGCTCTTCAGACTCCAATGCCATGGAGAAACCTCTGCACATGGCACAGGACTGATATTATTTTTATCAGGTGTATTTTAGTTTTGGAGCACACCGGGCTCTGAAATGAGTAGGTGTCAATACAGTTTCCAGGCAAGCACAAGAACCAAGCAAAGAGGCCACTAAATATGATCCCATCAATGCCATAAAGTGATGTCGCACTCATCATCACACAAATCAACAATGAGCAGGGGGTTTGTTCCACACACAGATCTCTCAGAAACCTTTCTAAAATAAAATATCCCCATTTTCAGACAGAAACACACACAACCAAACATGCTTAGGAAGCCATTTCCCAGCACAAACCTATTTGTCAGCAGGCTCTTAAGAAATGTGACAGAACTTTTCATGCTGAGTATTTATAATTTAAAGGGGCATTTTGCATTCTGTTAAAAGCAGATTGCACTGTTCCATGCCCATAGTTACAACACCTCAAAAATAACATCAATAATCTGGAGGAAAATACAATTTGCAGCTTTGCATCATGGAAAACATACATTCTGTCTGTGAAATTTGGGTAGCTTTGTCCAAGGAAGAGAGCAGAATGTATTAGGGCTATCCATCTTCTGCACATCTCAAAGCAAGATATGGGTCAGAAAAGCATTTGTTAAATGTATTTTTCCCCCTGAATGACCAAATGGCCATTGCATGGGTACCCAAGGGAGTACCTAGAGGGAAAAAAAAAGCAGAAGGAGCATAAAAGGAAACATTCATACCTTAAAGACGAAAATACACTCAAGGAAGAAAAAAAAAAATCACGGTTTTAGCAACAAAAAAAAGTTTACTTCATTAAGTAAGGATGCTGGGTACATCCTAAGCACTAACTTAGAAGGTTCTGCAATCTGAACACAGCTGAGAATCAAGTATTTCATGTTGGTTTAAACTTTTTAACCATAGCCGTCCCGGTTTGTAAGGAGAGAACTGGCTGAGACACAAGTCACTGTCTGTGCAAAGGGCTGAAGGACAGAGATGGGGCCTGGCCAGGAGTCCCAACTCCTTTGGAAAGCAGCTGGGGTTGTCTCGCTCCAGGAGATCACCCTGGACAGAGGGACAAATGCAAGGACAAGTTTCCAAGTGCTCAGGCATGACAGCTACCTCAAGCCTTTAGCAATTCTCAATACTTTCAGTTCTTCCCCTTTTCAGAAAAACATGGCATCCAAAATGCTGAGTTTTTCTCAGGAAAATCAGGGGGCAATCACCTGAAGCCTAGCAGAAAAACTAGAGCAGGAATTTGCTGACATCTCCAGAGTGACAAGTCCATCTCGTGTCTCATCTCTTGTCCCCTCCCAGCAAAGATTCACTCATTTAAACATTCCACAGTGAGGGCATAAGCATCAGATTTAAAGAAAAAGCAAATCCTGTAATGCACAAACCACTCCAGAACCATCACTTTATCTATTGAAATGGCTCCCTTCTTTCAAAATTGAAATTATTCAGTGCCCCTAACTTCACTCTTGAAAAATTTTAATAGAAAACAGTTAAGAGAAAAATGATAGGGAAAGATATTATTTTAGAAACCTAAGAAGTGATGGCTTTTTCAGTCTATTTATTAAATTGTTCTCTGAATGCTCAGAGAATTCACAAAAAGGCACTCAGTCCTACTTTGCAGTACTGGCCCCTACATAAGTTTTACAGCAGCTGCAATCATACGATGAGTCCAGCTCCAGGCCAAATGAACAAATAAATAAAATAAAGATGCACCCCTAGGCTGTGTCTGCCTTTTCCCATATAACTACCTCCAGGATGCCACCTCTAAAGAACCTCAACGTTTCTTTTATATTCACCTGCAGAAAGCCCCTTCCTCTCCCTTGCATTAAAGATTCAGCCTGCTCCCAGGGACACACACGAGGGGTCACACACACACACAGACACTATTTTATCAGTTACTGATTTACAGCTTGGGAGCACAACGGGCTGAGGCTGACACTTCAAAGGACCTGGGCACCTCACCCCTTCAGCCTCCCTGGAAAATCACAGCCATGTCCCTAACAATAACAACACACACTTGCTCAGGACCCAAACCCAGTTAT
Source organism: Drymodes brunneopygia (assembly GCA_013400955.1). Lineage (NCBI taxonomy): Eukaryota > Metazoa > Chordata > Aves > Passeriformes > Petroicidae > Drymodes > Drymodes brunneopygia. The sequence continues at coordinate 700,380 of VZTZ01008487.1, read as the reverse complement.
TACACTTGGAAAACAGGCTGGGGAAACCAATTAAAAGCCCAGTTCAGCATCCAGGTAGAGCAGCAGCAGCAGCAAGCCCAGGCTCTGTAGGTAGGTTTGCATGTCAGCTGCTTCCCATGGGAAAAAATTATAAATTTTAAGCTCTGCCAACTGCCCCTTGTTTGTGGCTGATGGGTCTCAGCTGAGGGACTGGGAGCTGGTAGAGTGACTATTTGCAGTCCCTGCACAGAGATGCTCCAGGAGGGATCTGCAGGGGCTGCTGTGCCGGGGCTGGGGAGCTCTGCTGGTGCGGAGCCACCCACACACCTTGTCCGAGCCTGTCCCGGCCCCTCCCGCTGCAGCACACGCCCGATTCTGAGAAGCCACGGCGGATAAAACCCTGTCTCCGATGGATTCTAAAAACAAAGCTTTTGTGATCCAGATTCCTCACACCAAGAGGAGCAGGCAACAATTAGAGTGGCTAAACACGAGCTAAAGGGGGACAGTAATCCAGCTTGTATTGCAAGAAAGCCATGCCAACTTTCAAATCTGTTTTCCCTCTCTGGCAGCTTATTAATTAAATGCCCTAAATACCAACAAAATCCCTTTTTCCAATATTAATTTGAGACCAGCTGGAAGAGAAGAGGCATCGCTCCCACAAACAAAATCCTCTGTCCCTCTGGCTCGGGATGTGACCCCAGGGCTGGCACCCCAGCACCCCTTCCAGCATCCCAGCCCCGGCAGCTGCTGCCACAGCCCCGCTCCCTCCCCCCGCATCCCCGCAAATCTCTGCCAGAGATCCCTAAGGCTGTGGTTTGAGGCTAAGCACCTTGGAGATCACTTTCACTCCCAATCTGTCAGCCCATCATTCGGGATCAGCTGTGGCCCTCTTGTTAATTGTTCCCAGCTCCGAGCGAGCCGGGATGGGAAACAGGCCCTGGCTGATACATGACTCCAGGCTCTGGAATGCTCTTTTACCATCAGCCCTGCCGAGACCGAGTTTGTTGAGTTTAAGTCTCAGTTATTTGCCTAAGCCCAATTTTTGGGGGGGAGAGACAGAGGTTTGACTGTTGTGTTTTACCCGCAGATGGGTAAAGAGCTGTCAAAAGTTGTGCTTGTTGTTTTAAATATTGGTATACGGGAGTATATTGGGCACATTTACATTAATTTCTGATTAAAAAGGGGGGAAAAGGGATTTAGTGTTTTCTAAAAAGACAAGATGTCTGCATCCACAAGGTAAACTTTCCATGAAAGAACATTCAGCATCTGAATTTAAACCTTTGCATATTATTTCACTGAACATCTGTTGACCATGAAACTTCAGATAACCAACATTAACATATACAGGCTGTTTATTCCAAAAAATAGATTATTCACACAGAATCAGTAAAGCCCTTAAAGAACTATTTTTCTGTTTGGTTTTTTATCCCAGCAACATTTAAAAGGGGAAAAAAAAGGAACTTTCATAAGCAAAAAACATTTTTTAATGTATGAAAAATGAGACTTTTGGATTAGAAGTGGAATTCCACACAGCATTCAAGATTGTGTTATCAGTTTTGTGGCACCCTATTAATCTGTTACAATAAAATACGGGGTTTTTTTTAAAGGGAAATTGTCTTTCAAGAAAGGAAAAGCAAAAGGTCCAACCTTGATAGTAAAGCTTATGCTTACTGAAAGTAACAGGAAGATCTGTGTCATCTGGCCATCTAATTGAAGAAAGATGCTGAACACAGTGCAGAACTGAGTTTAATAAACATGATTTCTTTTCTAACTGAGTGTGGAAATGTTTTATAGATTTTTTTTTTCCTCCTTTTTGTAGGTATGTGTATGCCTGTGCAGACACATTTTTCCATTTTTTTATAAATATTATTTAGTACTTATATAAAGCTGTCAAAAAGCACTAACAAACCAGCAGGATTCAATTAGCCCCAGCTTTTTAGAAAACGGCCCGGGCTCACTGAATTCTCCAGCTCCATCCCAGCGAATTTTCCCAGCGCATAATTCTCACCCCGCGCTCGAGACAGAACACGGCTTTATAAAAGAAAAACCTTAAATATTAATGCGTGTTTTGCTAAGGAAGTGGAAGTCGAATCAACTTCCTGATACCCCGAGTATCTGATTTCTAAAACGGCACGGGGCCGATGGTGGCAGCCCCTCCAGATGTGGGGAGCAGCGGAAGCCCAGGTTTGCAGCCCACTGCTGGGTCGGACGCAGAGCTCAGTGGACTGCATCCTCTGATAGTATATTTTTGTTAGCTGCCTGCCCGGAAACCCTCCGCTGCTCGATTTGTTTTGTGATCCTGCAAGGGCCTTCCCGCTGCCGATGACAGCCCTGAATTCAAGGGCTTGTTTGCTTTGGTGGGGTTGGGGACCAGCAAATGCCTCGGCGTTTCGTTTGTCCTCTGCAGGAGCGGGATGGGGGCCTCGTCCTGGAGGATGGAGTCTATTTTGAGAGGTTCGTGCTGCTGTTGTTCACCACATACCGAAAAACAATGACTTTTTGTTACCGATCCCGCCTTCTTTTATTGCTTTGTTTATTGACATTTGCAGTGCGGGACTTTTTAGGAGCATTTCCTCATATGAGGAGCAAATGTCACAAATACCAAAAAAATTTGAGTGAGGGAGAGAGAGAAATCCCAAGAGGATTACTGATTTCATTACCTCCATTTTGGCAAAGAAATTGGAAAGCAAAACTTCTGCATTTTACTTCATTTTCTCTCCTGCCCTCCTTCTACAAGTAAGTATTGGGGGGAGAAACAGCAAAAAAAAAAAAAAGGCAACAATGTTTGCTTAATCCACCCCAAAAAAACCAAAAACATTTTTAGGACTTGGAGAGCAGAAGAGGTGATGGCCATAAAAAGAAAACAACAAAATAAGAACTGTCCATTTGCCCCTTCTCCCAGTTTGGAGCCAAAATGCCGGCCCTGCTACAGGGAACAGCTTGTCTGCTCCAGAGATAATTACCAGTGCAGCAACGTCCTGGCAAAGTGGCCCATGTGTCAGGCTGGGGACGGGTGCACACTGTCCTCCTTGACTTTTCACTGAACTGTGCCTTAAATTTCATGTTTTAACTTTTTTTGTGTTTACATTCAGCATTACCACATTTCACGCACGTTGCTCACAGAGGGCTGAGTCCCACTTCTGCAAATATTTTCTCCTACCTAAGTCATACAGAAGTTACTGAACTTTTATTTATATCAATAAATAAAGTTATTTCTATTTTTTGCTGGTATTGAGGAGTTAAAATGTGTCGTTGTCTACCTAAGCATTTCTGATGGCCTTACTGTTATTCCTATGCAGTGACACTTAATTGGGAGTTCATTACAAGGTATCAAATTATTCTCCCCATTTAGCCCACTCCTCAAGCCCAAGGAAGCTGAGCCAGCTGCCTCAGCAGATGCTCAGCCACCCATCAGAGTGATCACCACCACACTTTGTGGTGCACATGATCTATCCAGGTATGATCCTGTCTACCAGACGAATGCTGAGTGGCAGCAAAAGCTGCTGTGAGAAGAATATGGGGAAAAAATACATGGGGCAAAAATTTTCACAGCTCACACCCAGTTTTGTTCAGCAGAAGCCCACCCCCCACTCCTCCATATCATTTAACTTTGCAAGAGCTGGTGCCCTGTGTGAGCAGCTCTCTGCCCACCTCACTTCCACAGGCGCAGTTCTTTGGTTTGGCAGGAAAGACAGTAATCAGCATAAAAGTGTGCTCCATATTCATAGGCCTTGCTCCGTAAAGGCTTAGGAGAGAATTCCTGCTCTGGTTTCCAGAGCCCCAGAAGAGAAATAGGGCTGCTCATTCAATAACACAGGTTGGATTTTGTCAGGTTGCAATCTCCAGGAACGACACGGTTCCAGCCGGTTAAAAGTCAATACATGAAATGACACAGCAGTACATGGCATGACAACAGAATCCAATTTAACACAATGTAACATATCAGGAATGTAATTTTTTCCCTTTTCAGATTGGCTGTCTGCTGGCATTTCGAGTATCAAATAGCCAACAAAAATGTTTTCCGACCTGGGAGCTGTTCCATTAGCATTGTCTGCGGCGCTCCGATAGCCGCCAGCCACGGCATTCCTACTCTGGCCTTGGTGTGCAAGAGTTCCCTGCTCACTCCACTTTCAGTTTCCAAAGCCTTTTCCAAACTTTTGTTCCTTTCGTTGTGACACATAAAGTAAATCTGTTTAGTATTTTATTTATATGGTTTAAAGGGACTGGATTCGAACAAGCTGCTCCTATTCTCAGCTAATAAACTGATTTAAACTGTGGTGAGTGCTGTCCAGAACACACGCACCTATGGAAGTCACTGATTAACAAGATAACATATGAGCAGGCCACATTTTTGAGATTTTTATTCAAGTGCCTTCCTAAAACTATTTAGCATCCTGCACGTGGAAAAATGCATATTAACACGTAACTAGAGATGAAGGAAAACAGGATATTTTTGCTTATTGCTAAAATACTGCAGTAAAATTAGTGAAGTACAATAGAAAATCCACTGGACCACGAAGGCAAGAAGGCTTTTGCTCAGTTATTAAAACCACAGATCAAGTAAGGACAAGAAGAATTGAATTTTCAGTGTCTACAAACACATATCCATAGTGAACAGGGAAATACGTACACAGAGACACGGCCTGATCTTTGCAGCCTGTTCCTCACCACCTAACTCAAACAGGGTAATTACTACAGGAAAAGTTGAGAGAAGGGCACTGTGTGTGTGCTGCAAGAATTTGGAGTATTTCCTGAACTACTGCACACACCATCGGAAAGGTGCATTGATTGGCACAACACTTCAAATGGGACTTGAGAAAGCAAAGCAGAAAGGACTAAACGTGGCTTTTCAGTGTCATTTCATGCCCTGCCTCATCTGTGGGACCTCACTGGGCTCATACCTCCGTCAGGGGTGAGGAAGAGAAAAATCTGAGCAATATTCTTAGCTCTGCATAACCACTTAGTGACAAGCTTGCATTCCTTTGACCAAAATCATTGTAGTACTGCTCAAAAAATGCACTTTATTAAAAACTCATTAGGCCCCATTCATTTATATTTACCTAATTCTCCTACAAAAGCATTAATCTTTGCACAATTCCTCCAAGCATTTACCAGACGAATATTTAAAACAAGAGATGTCCTGTGACCCTAAATGTCATGTTTATTTGTGTTATATAACTAATTAATATCTCAGACTTCCTGCATGGATCTGGATAACAGTACCGTAAATATAAATGAAAAATAAGTAATAATTTATGAACTCCAATTTGCATTTTCAAATAAAAAATGTGCAAAATCCAACTAATTAGCAAGAGTGAAGGCCGAGGTGTTTCTATAGCAACTATAAAAATGCTTTAAAAATGTTTTATATCAGGCTCATTAATGTGTGCATTCCTCCCTTGTTTTGTGGGTATTCCCTCTGACACAGATTCTGCTTTGCTGTTCAGTTCTGATCACTGAGTATCATTTACCATGTCTGGCAGAACTCTGGTACTACTTTATGCTGACACTTTTGTCACGGGCTTAGAAAAAACATTTAGTGTGCCGTACAAAAAAATTATAATAATAATTAGAATGGGATTCAGTGGCACAGGAAAAATAACCCAACCAAGTGCCAAAGAACAGAAAACAATGAGAAGACCCCTGAACTTGTTCTCTTTCTCCCTCCTTCCAATTCACTCTTAATTCTGACCTGCTGGATGTTGTAGATGGACAGACAGCAAAGTTTCTGGCAGCCCCCCGGCTGGTGCCAGAGCTATTCCTGGCTCAGCACACAGCATCTCCCAGCTCAAAGGCCATGCTGAGGAATTCTGATTTTCCCTTCCTAACTAACCCCCTCCCGTGCAACTTTTCTTGCTTAGTAAATTGAAATTGAGACTCCCGTTTCCAGCTGCAGCACAAGGAGCTCCCGGCAGATTGATTTCTGCACCAGAGCCAACCACAATGCCTGAAAGGCATCGAGATCTACTGTGGCCCCACAGCCTTGCTCAGCTGTTACCTGCTGGCCTGAGAGAGGTAGAAAGGTGACAAATGTCCTCATAAAGCTGGGACAGGGTGCACTGCAGCAAGTCATCCTTCTTTGCTTTAATTACTGAAAATCATTTGAAACCTAGGAGCCCATCACTTCCATGCTGGTTATTTGAACGCAAAATAAACTTACGCTGAATGGCAAAGTGAGAGGACACCAAATATCATTTATGTCCAAGATGGCTTTAATCAGATGCTAATCCCCACCCCCTCTGTCAACTATTACTAATATTTCATGAAAAAGTCCACAACATTATGTCTAAATTATCACAAGCAATTGAGATTTTCTTGAAGAACTGCAGTGTTGAAAAAAAAAAACAAAACGTGCACAGCAGCTGCTTGCTTTTGGGGCATTAATTCCTGGGAAAGGTCTAGTCCACTCCTGTTACTGCTGCTGGTTGTAAAATACTTGTGTTTTATACACTGAAGGCATTAAAATTACTGTCTTTAGTTAACTTCCAAGCCAGCCCATCCTGAGGGTGCTCACCAGAATATCAGTGACTTTAAAAAGGGCCTTTTCCTCAGCTCTGTCTCTGCTGGGTACAGCATGAGGCAAATACTGGGATGCTGAAAGGTTCTGATCTGCGTATTACACATTCAACAAAGTTTTTTTCCTCGAAAACCTGTTAAGAGAAATCTCCTCAAAGGCTCTATTTTGATAGCTTGGGCTGGGGCTGTCACGCTGCTCAATTAAAGGCAGCAGAACGGGCAGCAAAAGACGCTCCAGCGCTGCTCCCCGCTCCCAGCCCCCCCCGCAGGATGAGCTGTGAGTGACCAGCTGCTCTCCCAAATTTGACACCAGGCATATGGAGGGGAGTCAGGCCTGGGGGTAACAAGCTGGGGCGAGCTCCAGTGAGCAATCAATTAGGAGCAGCAGCTCGGCCTCTGTGCCGTGGCCACAGCCGTTGCCACCACCCCACTGCCACTCCCAAGGACTCTGCGTGCAACAAAACTCGCGGGGAACCAACTCAGGGGAAACTCTTTAAGATACACGATGAGGATTAGCTGTAAAAAACTAATCAAGGATGGGCTGAGGAATTAGTGGGAAGCTACAAGGCTCTGCGTTTCATTTCCCCATCTAAAAGCATTGCTGCTCTCCAGTTAATGAAAAGAGAGGTTGACCAAACGGATTTGAGTATTTTCCCCTTGCTTCTTTTTTTTATTATTAATACGATTTTTACTTAGCTTATTTTGTAAGCACGGGTCATTAAAGAAGGAACACAGCCAGAAAAAAAATCTCCTAGAGAGGGCTTATTATATTTTTCAAGCACAAATAAAGTGTCACTTTAAGAGGAAATCCAGTTACTCTGAAACATTTGTCGCTTTACTTCAGCGCGTGTGAAATGAATACAGGACCCAATGCTACCCTCAGCTTCTGTAATTTCCTAGCAGTTCAATGCTCAGAGGCAGCACGATGTAAAAATATGTATATTGTTTAATTTATTGCAGTACGTTTCCATTTTTCTCATGAAAACAAACAAACAAAAAAAAAAAGATTCCCAGCAGCTGGTTCCAATACCGCCCACTTTGCTCAAATTTATAATGAAAACTAGCAGCATCATTAAAAACAAACATGTTGCTCCTCTCCAAGTATCCTATAGAGCAGCTCCCAGAGAGATGTGTAACTTCTGTAAGAGGTCCAGGAGGCACCGGCCAGCTTGGAGCTCAGAGCTCAACCTCCAGCAATGTTTTCCAGGACAGAAATAACTAGAATTTTATTCGCCTAAATAGTTTTCTGGAAAAGAACGTTTCGGATAGAGAAGAACAATCTTAACAGAAAATTTTCCATTTGCTGAAATGTTCCAATTTTCTGGCGAAAATTAACAATGAGTCCTGTAATTGGGTTTGGGAAGCCTGTGTGTGCTGAGGGCTGCCCTCCACCACAGCTCCCTGCTCTGCTGTCCTTCCCTCCCCGCCCTGAGGAGAGGAGGATGAGAGGACAGATGGAAGAGGGAGAGAAGGGGAGCAGATAAAAACAAACATATTTTTTGTTTTCACTTCCCTCCTCCAAACTGATAAATGATGTAAACGTTTTCCAGCACTCCTTCAGCTGAGCAATTAATCAGATGTCTTGGAGTGAGGCCGATCCTCAGGCTGCTTCATGGAGGAAATAAACACAATCTTTTCCTTATTCTTTCCTCTCCCTCCCACTGAACCAGCCTCCCTGGGCACAAGGAAGGAGACGGTTGTATGAAGTATTTTGGGATGGGGACAATATTTTCCTGCAGCTGCAAAAACACCCATCATTCTGCAAGACCCCCACCCCTGGCAGGGAGATGGCCATGGGTGGGGACAACCTGGGCTCTCTGCAGCCTCGTGGTCCCAGCAAACAGCAGATGAGATCCAGCATTGCCTGCTGCTGCCAAACCCAGCAGCCTAAAAGCCATGTCAGGACTCATTATATCTTTTCCTTGTGTTTCTCAAGCTGATGTCTGCCTGCTGGTGGTCTGCAAGTGATGGCAAGGGAAGGGGCAGAGGGGTTTCAGAAATTATTTCTGTACTTTTGCAGGCATGCTGATGAGCAAAGAGAATGGGGGAAGGCAAAACCAAAAACAAATGTTCAAAGTTTAGCTTGGTTAGCACTTGGCTATAAATAAAAAAATATTTGGCAACAATTCATAGGATGGTCCTTTGGACTAATATTTTTCCCCCATAAGACAGGTGGAGCTACAACTAAAAAAAGTTGAGGTACAATACTTAGAAAGACAAAAATCTTCTCTCAAGCTCCTTTTTGGTTGTAAACAAAAAAGCCAGATCCAGGAACCTCATCAACAGTAGGCATAACTTGTTGACTGCATTTGCAATAAAATGCTGGATCACCCCAAGAGCAGCTCATGAGACCGGCCAGCAATTTTAATAAAATCAAAATGCCCACTGAGATCACAGCTAAGCACTTTTTGCAGTCCAGTAGCTCTCACCTGCAAATGCTGCTTCAGCCTTAACTTTAGACAAGGCAATACTGATCTCTTTGGAATAACTGAGCTCTCAGAAACTGTGCCTGAAGAGGAAGGACACTGTGCATGTAAGGAGTTGCAAAACTCAGGCCTGATATACAAAGCAGGTAGAATACTTCTAAGGAAGAAAAAAAGTTTTAAAACTCCTTCCTTCCAATAATGTCCTAGCAGGCTACAATCAAGACAAATGCCACAAGCTCCTAGAAATAATAACATGTCATAAGAGCTTCAAGTTCTATCTTTTCTTATTTTTTACAGATGTGAATTACTTTAGAATTCAGATACAAAAAAGCACCAAGGCTCCAATCATCTCAGAGGACAATGTCAAAACATGGCTCATATCTAACTTCAGGTGCTTTGCTCCTGTTCCTGGGATTCTCTTATTTAATTACTTACTCCATGTATGCATTTATTCACTCATTTGCATTCCTCCATTTATATTTAGAACAGTCATCAGACTCAACTACATCATTTTTTTTTTCCAAATATCTGTGGGAAATAGGGGATTCAGTCCTGCCCTGCAGCATCCTGCCCTGCCTGGAGTTAGCCATAGCACCAGCACAAAAGAAACCACATTGTATTATTCTGCTTCCAATTTCTCCAACTGCTTTGCTCCCAAGTTATGACTTTAGTTTCCCCCTTGATATGCCATCCTTTATTTATTAGGGCATATTTATCCGTGGGGTTTTTTCCTTTTTATTGTTGGCCTGCTTTTACTTCTTCTTTAACCTTATTAACCCTTGCTAGTATTTGACAGCTTAACACCCTCCATTACTCTGTAACATTTGCTATAAGAACTGACATGGAACTAATAGCAGCCTTTTTATATCCAATCTACGAGGTCACATGAAACTGCCCTTGTCTGAACCCTGCAAGATTTCCTAGAGGTGGTTCTCCTTTTCTCTGGATTTTTCTACTTAATATGTCTCTACAGGGCTGTCTGAATGTAAAAAATGGAATCAGATTCCTGCTAACTTTAGCTACTGACAATGTACACCTTAGAACAGGAGTAAGTTTTCCCTTTAATGAAAGCTCTCAGTAATGTGATTTGAAACAACTTTGTGATATTCTTTTCAAGCATTATGTATCACTTTTTAATGGCATTCCCACAGACCTTCCATTTCAAGGGATCTTTGATTTTCCCAGCAAAGGGCCAGAATGCCATGGTCACATCCATCCCCTGAACCTCAGCTCTGAGTGTAAGTAGGACATTAAAGCCATAGCGTGATAAGGTTGAGGTGTCTGGCTCAGTTGTTCAGCATGGCTTGATTAAATGTAATTAATTTAGGTCTCTGACTTCAGGGGACACCCATCACACTGCACTGTACAGAACCAAGCTGTTGTTTATCCTCACCACCGGCCCTGCTGGAGCCTTCCCCCAGCCCGTGGAGCTCCACTCTGCACTAAAATCCATTGTGGGATTCTTCAAATGCAAAAAGCTGTAGTAAAAACAGCCCTGCAAAACACCTGAAGTGCTGCAGAGCTCAAAAGCAGCTGAGGGAGGGGAAACAAATCACCAGGGTAGGATTGCTCAGAAGAGATGCAATGAGAACTACAGTTACTTCTCCAGTTTTTCCTAATGTGACATACACAGCAGGAAAAAAAATATATTTTCCATGCATTTATCCTTTGCAAGCATTAGAAATTAACTTTTGCAAAATTGAAAAGTAAAGCACAATGAGATCTATAGAGCTGAGCAAAGGAATACATGGAGGACAAATTGAAATTTAGGAGAATAGGTTTTAACATCCTTTCTTGCAGATGTAATACCTGCTTAGATTAGTCTGTGATCATCTATTTTAAAATTAAAAAAGTCTTCCTTCTGTGCAAATCCATCATCCATATTATTGCTCTTCTAAATGCAGCAAAGACCCTGGGAGCCAAATTCTTCACTTAAAAGTTCTTTGGGGAACATTTTTTGGTTCAGAAGTCCACTGTTTCCCCCACCCAATTTCAATTTAACAGCATCTCGAGTGATAAAGTGGGAAGAGACAGACATCTGGTAGAGCTAACTAGTCATTTGCTGGTTCTGTGAAAGTTTGTGCTTCCCAGTCAGTGTCACATATGAGAAATACAGATGGTCCCAAGTTGGAAAAAAAAAGAAGTGTTGAAACATATACAAATGTTATGAGGACTTCAAGTGTAAAATGTTAACCAGCTGTGAATGTGACATCTCTAGTTTTACTAACTCTGCTGAGATCCATCATTACTGCACATGAAATCCATATATTTTCTGTACTGATGGCAATTCCCTGTTTTCCATTTGCTTCTAGTTTGGGGCCAAAACCATCCAGATGAGAATATTAAAAAGATAGGAATCCAAAAAGAGAAAGAAAAGTGGACTCTGTTCCTAAGAGCTGTTTGTAACCGCCCCAATAATTTCCTGTGTTATAAGCTGACTATTTACTGGGGGGAGGGCAGAAGTCACAAACATCTAGAGTTAAAAATAATATATAAATGTTAAAACAAAATCAAAAGGTTACTAATTCACACAAAGTCCTGGAGATTTAAAGTCATCCATTCTATATACAGTTCAGCAATGCCTGGAATGCAATAAGACATCTAAACCACAACACAGCAGTGATCTTGCCCTGTTGCTGGCAGTATCAGTTGTTTCCCACACAAGGGCCTAAATCTGACCCTTTTATGAAACTTTTACATTCGCAAAAATAGAACAGTTGGGAAATCTTGGGCACTCCTGGTTAGATTGCAAACAAAATAACCCTCTCTGTGCTGCTGCTTAAGGTCTAGATAATCATCCTGTATCAAGACAATTCCTTTCTCCCCCTACGTGAGTTGTTCTGACAGAGCTTTTCAAATGTTGTGTACAGTGCAACCTGAAAGGAAAAGAGAATGTACATTTCAGGACACATTGAAGCGTAGGAGAGGGGGGCGGGATGGGGAAGGAGGTGGATTCCCCTCCCTTTTCCTTGGATTGAGGCTGGGAATGGCCGGGTCTGCCTTTGGCACCTCACCTGTGTGAGCAGCACCAGGACTGACATGGGAATCACCCGTGGAACCACCCGTGGAACCACTGAGGGATGCACAATCCCATGGGGGCTGAGCAGCTTTGGGGAGCAGCACTCCCAGCGTGTGTGGTACCTCCCCTCCCTCCCCTCATCCCATCGAGGGCCTCCTGGGAGGTGGGAAATGGAAAGGATCTCTCTGTGGGAAGGCAGGAGGGCCCCTCTCAGCCCTGCCACCCCCTGCCCTGCTCAGCTCTGCTGGAAGGAGATGCTCCCTCCCCAGGAGTAGCTCTCAGGGAGAGGGGAGGCAGTTTGGGATGGTTTTTTTGGATGTTTGTTTGGTTTTGCTAGGAGTGGAGCAGCACTGGAAGAAAGTCAGATTCCCTGCACCCGTTCCTAAAATATAACTTGGAGATGGGACCAGCCTTGTTCATCCTCGACTGCCAGGAGGCTTTTCTGTTCTATTTTTGCTTTTCTTTTTTTTTTCCTCTCCAGAGAAAGCAGGCAAAGTCAAAAAGAAGCCCCAGTTTTAATATAAACTGACAAAATATTATACATCTTAGTAGAGCTTTACACCCAGCTTAGATGAGGATGGGTGACTGCAGAGCACAGAGCCCTCAGCCAGGACCAGGACATCATCAGTTTGGAAACAGTGGTGAGCACAAGGGTCAGAGGGTTCCTAGAGTGAACAAAACTGGGGGCTTCAGTTGAAATGTGAACCTCCTTTCTTCAGAGTACAGGGCTGCTGGTTTAGGATCCTCTTACTAATAGATTGTTTGCCTGTTATTACGGAATTTATTATGACATTAGCTTGTTTTAAAATGTTATTTATACAAGGAGCTTTCCCAATGGGACTGTTCAGCTTGCATATTTCTTTCAACACCTACAGCAGAATCCCTGAGATGCCACCACAAACTTTTTCAAGTTGTTTTCCTACTGATTTGTGCATCCCAGCTACAAACTTTTTACCTGAACAAAGGAATGGTAGCACAAGAAGTCAATTTGTCTTTTCTGATCAGAGACAGAAAGACGAATTTTGTAACCCTTCTATCACTGAGGGCAATATCAAAATGACATCACTTAACAGAGGAAAAGCACATTAAGGCATCATTTTTAATACAAACTGGGGGTAAAGCAGTCACATAAACACATCTAGCAGAATTTCTACGCCTCAAGTTTAGCCAAAAGCCAGACTTGTGCAGGCATTTGGGCACCTAAAGAAAGGGATCAGTGCCTGTCAGGATACTCCCACCTCCAGCAGCCACTTTGAAAGCCCCATCAGCACTTCCAGCTGCTCCATCCCTCTCCAAACTTCACCCATAGGCTGAGCTCCTGCCAAGTGTTCTGAGCAAGCATTACTGAAGCTTTGCTGGACTGAACAGCCCAACAGGACTTGGTGGCTGCTGCTGAGCCCTCGTGGACACCCAGCCCACAAAAATCCCTGTTCTGCACTCCCCGACACCGAGCTCAAGCTGCTCCTGCCCGCCAGGCAGACAAATTGACTTCCTGGCAGTTCATTGCGCGCAGCACTTCAGCAAGAAGGTTATAAATTGAAGGTCTGCATGGATGCAGAATTATCTCTCCTCAGCAGCCGTGCCTCACTCCAGGTGGGAATCTGCCAGGGTGCCCCCACATCCCGTGGCACTGCCCCTTTCCTGGCACTGGGGACCCCAGGCAAGGTCCAGGACACGCTGTCAGCTCCCCAACTGAGGAGTATGAGCCACTGAAATGCTCTGTCTGCCACGCTGAGCTCAGGGCTCAGGAAGTTGGCCACCTGGGTAAATGTTAGAGGATCTTGTACATATTATATCTCCATTATTTTCTGACAGACTTTTCCTTCCATTATGCGATACAGGAAAAGAGGTTCAGCATTATAACACCACCAACACGGGTTTGGAGCTGCTGCAAACTGTGAGCCCAGATCCTGGATACAGACACACACAGCTATCAACAAACACAACGTAGCACCAAGACCACATTAGGTTTTTCCTTTACATTTCATTTTAAAAAAAAAAGAAAAGAAAGAAAAAAAAAAAGCTTCACATAGTTTCCTCCTCTTGACCTAACACAAATTCCATCAAACTTCAAAAACAATACTTTGGGATGCTGGAGGATGCAGGCCGGAAACTGAGGAAAGACTTTACACAAAGTTAGGAAATCTTTTTTGGAGGGAATACTTCAAGCTACTGAACAATTTTATCTAGATGACTAGATCTTATGGTAAATGAGTATATAATTAAATTTAAGAGCTGTGCTATTGTGTTTGAGGTATATCAGCTCATCAACAAAAGAAGGACTGTTTAGCTATGCTAAAAGCGATATGTAAATACCATTCTCTGATAAATAATTGATTATTACCTTAATGTTTGACAAAGCCATAAAATGCCCTGCAGATTATGTCCAAAACATTTGAAGGTGATGTGAAATCATTTTTATTGTAATGACAGTGAGCTGTCCATGGTTGACTGGTTTAAATTTTATCTTTCCTTGTTAGGAAAGGTTTCTGTTTTCTTTGAGAATTTAATTATCAGAGGGTGTTTAATATGATAGGAAGATTTACGACCTTCAGGAGCTATCCAAAAATAGTGCTATAAAAATGGACTTAGATCCCATCACAAGCAATAAAGCTGCTATGCAGACTTGATGCTTGCAGTGAAAACTTTGTGTATGAATATATTTCACCATCACACATAAAAGTTCACTTTGGAGGATTTTGAATTTTGACCCTGAAATGCGACCCAAACAACGGGGTGAGGGGGGAAAAAAAAACCCTCACAAAAAAAACCCCAAGCTCTGCTAGTACAGATCCATTAGTGTTTATTTTGGAAAATGCTCTTCACTATCCATAAATATTTGTTTTAACTCGTTGCCATTAAGATGCAGCAGGGACTAAGTTTTCCAGGAGGAGATAAAAAGAACAACAAAGATACTCTCCTATTGTGTAATAATCAGTCCACATTTCAATGAATAAGTAATATTTCTCACAAGCCAAAGTTAGATAGCGGATTTATTTAACCTCTGAGGGTCAGGTAATAAATACTAAGTGAATTATTCCGACCAATGGCTAATCAATACAATTCAGTGATATATTTTTTGTGTTTCATAAAAGGTTGTACACTAAAGGCAGTGAGCAATTATGGAAATTGGGCCCGAGCGGCACTCAATTCTTCTCTTACTTGAAACCCCAGCACCACTACCTTGACAGCAAATCGATTAGTGTGCTAGTGAAGCAGCTCAGCAACCTCTGACCCCTTCCAGCTCTGTCCAACAGCCTGGAGAGTATTTTATATTTATTTTATTGAATTAACTCCCTCTTGCCGGCACAGTTTTCACACAGAGTAAGGTGGTGGGAGAAAAGCGACGGGGTTCTTTTATTTAAATACACCTCTGCAGGCCCGAGGAAGGGAAACCTGACAGACCCCTTTGTTCCAGCTTCAAAACACCAATTTTTGCCACAGCACAGGGTTTTCAAGTCCATCCCAAAACCAACATAATTAACAGGATGCAAAGAATGTCCTAAGTGTGCCCCAGACACTGAATCACTCCTATTCATACCTGCCCTGGCACACAGCTACCAACTTTATACAATGCTCAAGTCACTGTTTTGCACCAAAAATTAAAGTTCCTCAATAAAAGTGAGTTAATATTGCTATAGGTATAATATCCTGTTTTACACAGTGCAAGGGAGAACACTAGAGATTAACAGCATTTTCCACCAGGAAATTAAAACTAACATAAAGCCACATAAAGCACTTTTTTTCTGGACATTTAACTCTGTAGGCACCACTCCCATGTCCTGTGCCTGACAAAGCCCTGCCTGATCCCACTGGGAGTTTGCAAAGATTCAAGGTAATGAAGGAGAAGGTAATTTTAGGTCCAAGGCCTGTGGGCTCTTCCTTGGCACCACACAGAGGGTACAGCACCGATGCTTTTGGTGGTGCTGTGGGTCAGGAGCCCTCAGCCAGCTGTGGCCACCAAGCTGTCAGCTTTCTGTCACCACTTGCCCAGATCCCCAGGGAAAGGTAAGCCATACAAAGGAAAGCATTTTCCCTGCCCAACCAGCATTTCCTAATACCCCAACTCACATCCCCCTTATACACATCATCAGCAGGCTTTGAAAATGATGCACCATCTCCTTTGCCCAAAAACAGGCAGGACACAGAAAAAGTGCTGCAACAGCCGATACCTTGTCCAGCCTCCAGCACAGGATAAAAATATGATTTTCTATGCCTTTAACTGGAGAGCTGAGTACTTCAATCCCATGGAGGGCCCCACATAAGGTATCCTACACAAAGTACAATCTCTTTACTTTTCCAACACCATGCAGAGGAGTAAGCAGCAGTTGCACTTCCTTGAGTACTCTCTATATTACATATAACCAATTCCTCTGGTTCTAGGAAATTTATTCCCAATTTACACTGGCAGAGTTGAGAGAAGATTCAGACCCCAAAATTCCTAAATCCGATTCCATTACTGTTGCAATACTAAAAAGGATTAAACAGCAGGTAAATACTCAAAGACTTGCAAGCATTGCATCCCATCTGGTTATGAATAATAGGAAGTCACATGCAAATAACATAAGGAGAGATTTCTCAAGAAGAAATCAATCCCCCCAGAAAAAGTGAAGACATGATGCTGTTTCCATTGAGGCTAATGGGAACCAGATTAGATTTCCACTGTAGCTGATCTGTTCCACACCAAACAATGATAATCACAGCAAAAATGGCATTTAGTAGGAGTCCAGAAGCTCGTGTGCTCTGTCTACAGGTCATATTCTGCCACTTCAAGGCTGAATAAAGCCTGCATGCAGAGCAGGATATATCACTTTTAATAAGAGTGTTCTCAGAAAAAGGGACCACTCAAAGTTCACCACATCTGACCGTAAGCAGATACACAGCACAGGCTGAGCAGGGCATTTTATAAAACCCTTTTATGCTTTCGTATAACACTGCATTGAGTCCTGAATTATTCTTTTCGTCTCTTTTGCTCTCAGAATCCATACAAAAGTGATTACTTCAGTCATTTTTCAATATTACTTTCATTCCTGGAAAATGCATTTTCAAAAGTTATTTATTTTTCACAGCATGTCATGTTGTTATATTATACTAGTTAAAATAAAACCTCTGTAGGCTTCGGCATGCATTTATGTTTCTCTTCCAATGGTATGATGTAGGATTTGCAGTTTTTATGCTGAATGTATTCTACATATTACATTATCAATCCTTTATCTTAGGTTTGGTGTAGATTTAAAAAACAAGCTGTTAAATCAAGTTACTAAAGTAATTGAGCTATAAAACTGCCTTCTTATTTATAATCACCATTTCCCTCTGAAAAGAATTTTTTAAAGATCAGCTGTGGTTTCTTGTTATGCAATTTTTTAAAACAACTTTATACCACTGATTCTACTTAAAACCTAATTAAAATAGTGGAGAAAATGTATGTTTCCTTCATGGAAGAAGTGAACTGGCTTTATCAGCACACTGCAGGCTGGAACTGCCCCTCAGCCCTGGGAACCAGGTGAGCATCTTCTTGGCCAAAGGGGCAAACTGGGGCACAGCCTGGGGCTGGGCAGACCTGGGTCTCTGCTCCCCTCTTATCCCTGCCCCAAAATTCACCTTAGGAACCCTCTTGCAATGGTTTAACTCTGTTTGTGTTTCTTAATACCTAATCCTGGGTAACGCTGGAATGCAGAAGATTATTTCCGAGTTCGAGAGGTTGAAACAGGAGTTATTTAATGATGAATCCTTTGCTTGCCCAGCTGGTGGCCAGCAGTGACCATCCTGCCATTCCTTAGTGGCCACTTCTTTGCAATGATTCAGTTAAACCTCAGGAGAGCAGCTGTTTACCCAAAAAACCCTAAAAATCTCTGTCTCCATGAGGAGCTACCTCAAACACAACAGCATGGATGCCAAAGCACAGATTTCCCAGGGGTGGGGACACGGCAGGAGCTTGGGGACTCCTTGTCCCCCTGCGGGGTCAGTGCACACCACACTGCTGGGACATGCTGCCACAGTGAGAAAAGCCTGGACACTGCTGCCCACAACCACAAAACCAATGGAAATCCCACATCCCCAGTGCTGTGATTCCTTCAGAGTGGGCAAAAAGGGAGAAACACAGCTGGTGGTGCAGGGAAATGCCAGAATGGAGTCATCCAGCCCAAAGGTGGCTGACAGAGGGGTAACACTTGGCATTATCAGAACAGCAGGAACAACAGGGTGGGTTTGAGGCAGCTGAGGGTCCCACATCCCTCTGTCCTGACACATCTCACAGGCTGCAATCCTGCTCCAAGCTTGTGTCCCTCCTCCAGCCAAAATCTCTGCAGAACCTGCCCATCCCTCTGTCACCCCACACACACACAAAGGATGCCCCAGCCCATCGATGAAACCCATCTGTGCTATAAAGGCTCATCCTCCCCAAAAGCCACGTTATCAGGCACCAGAGCATCTGGATACCCTTAGGAAAACTGCTCTCCTTGCAGGGCGGCTGAATTAGGGGCAGGGAAAAAAAGGAAAGAGGTTAAATATTTAATAAAGAGTTCCACAAGAACTCCAAAAGCAGCTCTGAAATGCCTCCCCACTCCACACCCACGGAGGTGGCTGGGAAATGGCCGAGGGCCAGATGACAGGGGACTTTTTTTCTGAAATAGTGCTGGCAGAGGCCTATCAGGAAATCTTTCAGAATTGCTTTAATCTTTCATTTTAGTTTGGTCTCTGGCCACACAAGTGCGTCCAGCCCTCGGAGACCCTGGAGGTCACTATCTGTGAGTTTTTTAAAAACAGGAAAGCCATTACAGAAAAATCAGAAGAGCAAGGGAAAGAAGTCCTCGCTGTAAATATGTACATTTTTAATACAGCAGAATGGTAGTTACATTTTTTGTTCTGCTATTGCTTTTAACTAAAAAGGAAGGGAACCTGGAATGTTATAAACACCTTGTAGTTCTTAGCTCTCTGCCAAAGAATTTATCCATTAAACACAACATGAACTATAAATCTGAACTTCAGCTCCTGCTCACAGCATATGAATCTATTCTCCCCTTTGATATGCATGTGAAGTTCTCATTGACACTAATGGGAGTTACATGTGCTTATTATGGGATAACTAGACCTCTTGGTGTGAATATATACTTTAGACAGACAGCTCTGCTTAAGTTTATAAGAAAAAAAAAAGAGAGAAAGAAGAAGATACCAGTGGGGGGAGAAAAAACCATTATGGGTGTTGTGCCAACAAAAGTACCATTCTGTGCATTTTTGATCAGCAGGAGGCTTGGAAAAAAAGCCATGTGTAGGTGTTCAATTGCTTCCATGTAGCTCATCCTTTCTGCACATAAGGACACGTGTGAGGATGTGCCCCAGCACATGTGTGCTCGTGAGGGAGAGTCTTTGCTCAGTCACCCCAAATTTCAGTGCCAGTCCCAGCCTCAGCTCGTGCAAATCAGCTCAGCTTACCCATTCCCCCTGAAGTGCCCAATTTCCACCAGCTGAACAGGTGACACAGGGTCTGTGGGAGTGCTGCAAGTCCTGGGTCTCTCCTGCAGGCTCTGTGTGAAGTGGCTGCTGCTCTGAATGCTAATGGGTGTGGGAGCACAGAGCACTGGTATCGGGGAGTTATTTCTTTTATGGGAACATTTTCTTAGATCTGCATTTCATGTTTTAGCTTTCTGGCTAGAGGTGTTCCCAGGGACAGCAAATAGAGAGGGAGAGTCATGTTAAATTCATAAACATAATCTGTAGAAAGGAAGTGAACGTATGAGGATGTGGTGGGTTGAGCCTGGGTGCCCACCAAAGCTGCTCTATCCCTCCCCTCCTCAGCTGGATTTGGGGAGAAAATATAATGAAAGGCTCATGGGTCAGGATGAGGACAGGGGGAGATCACTCAGCAATTCCTGTCACAGGCAAAACAGACTCAGCTTGGGGAAATCAGTTTAAATTATTGCCAATCAAAAAAGAGTAGGGTAATTAGGAATAAAACCAAATCTTGAAACACCTTAAAACACCTTCCTTACTTCCTCCTAGGCTCAGCTTCAGTCCCAATTTTCTCTGCCTCCAGCAACACAGGGGGACAAGGAATGGGGGCTGCAATCCCTTCATCACAGGTGCACTCTACTGCTCCTTCCTACTCAGAAGCACACTCCTCCCCTGCTCCAGCGTGGGCTCCCTCCCACGGGAACAGTGCTGCAGGAGCTCCACTGGTGGGAGTCCTTTCCATGAGCCTCTCCTGTGGAGTTCTCTGCAAACTGCTCCAGCGTGGGGTCTCTCCCATGGGGTGCAGTCTCTCAGAACAGGCTGCTCCAGTGTGTCCCCTGTGTGGGGTCACAAATCCTGCCAGGAACCTGCTCCAGGGTGGGCTCCTCTCTCATGGATCCAAAAATCCTGCCAGGAACCTGCTCCAGCATGGGCTTCCCACAATGTCCCAGCCTCCTTGGGCTTCCCACAGGGTCCCAGCCTCCTTGGGCATCCCCCTGCCCCACCATGGACCTCCACAGGCTGCAGGAAAATCTCTGCTCCAGCACCTGGACCACGTCCTCCCCCTCCTTCTCCACCACCCTGGGCATCTGCAGGGCTGTTCCTCTCACACATTCTCACTCCTCTCTCCAGGCTGCAATAGCACAGGGGTTTTTTATACCAGAGCTGCCACCACCATCTCTGCTGGCCTCAGCCTCTCCATCTCAGAGCCTCTGGCCTTGGCTCTGTCAGACACAGGGGAAGCTTCTGGCAGCTTCTCACAGGAGCCACCCCTGTGACCCCCCTGCTGCCAACCCCGTCTTGCCATGCAAACCCTGTACAAAGGATAACATATGAGTGAGCATTTACCACATCTGCATTTTTATAGCCCAGATGGATCTGTGTGTATCTCTGTGCAGCTCTGTCTGTGTACATGGGTGTCAAAATATTGGCACTTAGAGTGAAATTTATAAATTGTCCAACCAGCCCAGATTATCTTCAGCAGTCCTTTTTTTTTTTTTTTTAATCAAGAGCTTTTACTGGAAATATTAGTAAAGGGTCAATTCCCTTCCATGCACCAAGTGACACTTTTGAATAACTGTGTTATGCACAGCGCCTTAAGAAGACTTATAGGACTGTCACAATATTTAACTACTCATTTTTGCTTGCATGATTGTGGTTGATATGACCACAGAATACTGATCTATCCAAAAGAGAAAAATTATAGAGTGGAACAGTGGGATTTATGAATGAGATATCTTTGGCTGCAAAGCAGTCCCATTTATAGCACTCAGCCACCACAAAACTGCTGTGTAATTGGAAGAGAAATTTTTCCCATGTACTGAAGCTGTAGTTGAACTGCCAAACAATGAGAGACAGCCTTGTCTGAATTAGAGGAGTCACATACCTGATTTTTCTCCCACTCATTTAGAAACAGACCCTTTTTCCCATCCACACTCCTCTTGTGCTGGGACTGGGGGTAGGAAAGCTGTGCTCCGCGAGTGCCAGAGCCAAAAGCTGATTCCATTTAAGCATCATATCAGAATAAATGTGTGGACAAATCAGCAGGACTAGTCAGAGCTGCCAATTTTAACTTCCTGAGTATCTGCATGTGAAAACTGTTATTTTCCCAAGGAGGCACATGGGCTTTTGTTATGATTATTTATTTGTATTGTAACAGGCCAAGGAAGCCTCAGAGAGGGCCCTGTAATGTGAGAGGACACAGAGCCACAGCACAGTCCCAGGACTCTTGGGAGGTGGACAGATGCTCCTGGGATGGATGGATGCTCCCAGGAAAGATGGGTGTTTGCCCACCCACTGGCTCCATGAGAGGGCACCAGGGAAATCCCTGCCATATTCACACAACTTCTGGGGCTTTACAGCTGTCCTGACTGCAAAGTCAACAGGTTAAAGCCCCCCACTGCAGAGCCCCACAGCACTGCATGGACAGACAGATGGACAAACTGAGACCCCCCCTCGTGTGCAGATCCACAGGGCAGCCCCCAGGGTGCCAGGCAGGGCAGGTGCCCTTACAGGACCAGCTAAAAGCAGCAGCCTGAGGCCAGGGATAAAGAGACCATGAAACAAGGGAATTCCTTAGGAAACAGCAGCTTCAAGGCCTCCCCTCTAAAGGCAGTGCCACAGGGCAAGGTCCTCCTGAGAGCACTGGATGGGGCACAGCCCATGGGGACAGCACAGGGACAAGCTGCTTTGCCGTCACTCCATGGTGTGAACCCTTTGCTCCTTCCCACCTTCTCCATCATCCCATCCCTCCATCCTCATCCCTCTACCCTGCAGGCTGCTGGCCAGGAACACAGACCTGTACCTGGTCAAGTTTTCCCCTCCCTGCCCAGAGCTGCTGCAAGTTCCACAACAGCCACACAACAGCACAAGACAGTTTTACACGTATTTTTTGCAAAAGGAAAGTTCTCGGATAATCCTTTCCGTGGGAAGCCCCTCTGACCACATCTCTGATCACAGGCACTGCTGAGGATGCTCTGTACAACCCTTGGATCTCAGCCTGACAAAATTCAAAACTGAGTACCCCAGAAATCCAAGAACCTTGATGCTGCTCTGGAAATTCAGCACAACATTCCCTGTCAGTGATGAATAAGAAGGTTTAGAACAGTTTCTCCAACTGCCAGTGTGCTGGGACAATTTACATTTTCTCTTTTCACATCATCCACAGTGAAAATCAAAATATCAAAGTACAGATGTAACACAACTTTAACAGGTTTCATAGTTTGCCAAGAGTTCTCTAATCCATTTCAAATTCCCTTTAACAACAGGATTTCTTCTATGCTTGCATTTGAACTGCGGGCGATTAAACAACAAGCAGCAGAAAATTAATATGTTAAATTCAAAGCCAGAGAAAAATAGATAATCTCATTGTCCAGTGAGAATCCCAGGAATCCTTGAGTTTCCAGGAACAAAAGCTACAACTCACTCAGGCTTAGGTCTTAGAGGAATTAACGTTGCTCAATAGCAAGTACTGATTGTGGGGTTTTTTACTAACCTACAATACAGAACTTGGCTAATACTTAAACAAATAAATAAACCTTATTTATATTTAAAGAAGGAAAAAAAAAAACTGAGAGAGGTCAGATGTGCCACAGAAAGCAATGAATGCTATGGATTCAGAACCACATCTGAAAACCTCTCCCAGCTCCCCAGAGACAACCACAGGACGCTGCTCCCAGCCAGGCAAATTGGAAATGTGAACAATGACTCTGGGTTTTCTGTTCAAATTCATTGGGTTTATTACTTGGTTGTGTTTTTCCAAAGGACACTTTGCACACAGAAGCCCCAGTGCAGGCTCAGGGTGCCAAAACCTCTCCCTCTCCTGTTTAGCAGCACATATTGACACCGTAGCAGAGCTTCAAGGACCTGGCCCAGATCCTCCTGACAGAATGAAAGGATTTTCCTCGGGGTAATGACACCATGACCAGACCTCACTGATGGCAGTGCAGTTCATGGGCAGTGTGCAGAGACAAGGACCTGAAGGAGCTCAGATGCTGGCAGAAATGATGCCAACTTTATTGGCAACTATATTTGTTTGGAGAAAAAAAAAAACCAAACCAAACATGACTTCTAAAGTGTTCCTGCAATCTCTGCCTATAGGGACCTCCTTCCTTAGAGCAAGAGCAGTTTTTCCTCAGTCCAGAGGGATGGGGTGGGGAAAAGCAGACAGGAGGCCACCAATCCCCCTGCCCACAGCACTCAGGGCTCAAGATACATTCCTGCTGTTGGCTTAAGAGGAGTTTGAGACAGGGATTTGCCCTGCCAGGAGCAGGGAATCCCATATTCCCTGTGCAGGAGGAGGCAGTGGCACCTCATACATGTCAGGGGCAGAGGCTTCTCTCCCATGTGCACTGCTGAAATAGAAATGCATAAAGAAAGGGCTCAATCAGCCTGTGGACAATTAAATGTTATAACTGGAGCAGCCTCATTTTTCCCACTCAGAGCTCACCCATGGCAGCCACAGCAGCAACCATCCTATATTTCCATACCTCTCCCTTGAATGCCCTGTTGATGTCCCTGTGAGAAAGGACTCAGTAAAACACTGAAAATTAACGATATAAGAAGCAAAATACATTCTGCACTGCATGGTTTAAACAAATAATAGTCTCAGATGGGGAGACACGAAGTAACAATATAAAGGCAGAATGAAACATTTTGATCTGCTGAATGCCTTTATAAATATTTGAGTATAATTTATTTATGTTTTCCTTCTTTTCATTGTAAAGCAAGGTTTTCTGACAAAAGCCCTCGTTCGGAGAACACTGTGCTTTATTATTTAACTTCCTAAAAGCAACATCAAAGGCTTGAGTTTAAAGCTTTAAAACAAATGAAGTATTTGCAATATTTTAAAGATTTAGAGATGAGAAGAGCAGCAGTTCTCCACAGCTCAGATCTAAAGGCCTCTGTGGTCTGTGCTGGGCAAGGAAGACACAACAGCTCTGCCAAACGCTGGGGAACAAAATCCCTGACATCCTTTTGCAAGCACCAGCTGTAGCATAAGCCCAGGGCTGCCAAGATGCTTCAAGTTCAGTCATTCTCCCTCTCACCATTGCATTTCACCTGCAGTCACCCTCTCTCCTCCTCCAGCCATCCCACCATGGCTGTCAGGACCCAGGTTGGGTGCTGGGTGTCACCTGAAGCACAGGCAGAGGTCCCCAGCAGGGACAGTCTGCATCACTGGCACTGCTCAGGCATGGATCCATTCCTGTCCTGGCTCTGCTGTGGTGCACTCAGAGTGATCCTGCCAGGAGAAAATTGGCCTGTGCCGTGTCTGGCACCTGTACCTGCCATGGGAACATGTGGCTGTTCCTGGCACTCACACAGCAGATAATGTGACAAATTTCTCCAGCTTTGTAAGGCATTGAGGCAAAGTCTGGAAGCTCTGCTGAAAGGAGCTCCCAGTGCTGCCCTGATGGATCAGGTCCTTAAGACAAGGCACACAAAATGCCCCCAACCTGCAGCCACCTCTGGAAACCTTTCTCCACACACCCAGGACACAGAGACCTGCTCCCATCCCACATCAGTCTGTTCTCTGGTGACTCAGCTTTGCTCTGCAGTCCAAAATGTCACACAAACAAAGCCCCTCAAGGCTTCTTCATGTGGAGGCAAACACAACACAGCCCCAAAGGCAGCCAGAAGCTGAGGGACTGAGCAAGCTGCAGATCTGGTCTTCATTTCCTAACCCATCCCCTGCTCACCTCTCTCTAATGCTGAAATCTGTGATATTCTCAGACACCACATCTCCCTTGCATCTTTTGTCTGGTCCCAGGCTCTCCAGAGCCAGGCCAGGCTGACTTGTGCTGCACACATCCTGTTCAGCAGCACTCACAGCACTCCTCAGCTTTCACAGCTAATAAATGGTCAAGAATCAGGATTTGGCTTTTGGTAACACTAATCAGCACAGCTGCAGCGAGTGTAAATCTGCAGAGCTCCACCAGCTTCACTTTTATATACAATAAAAATATAAAACCTTCATTAGGTGTTATGCAGTTTGTAAGAAAATCCCTAAATTAATTTATTCAGGGAAAAAAAAATTTAAGAGAACATTAACTTTCAAACCTATGCCAAGACCATTTCCTTATTGGTTTACTCTGAGACAACTTAGTTTAGGTCATACAAACTTTAAATCCCTCAAACACGTTATGAAAATCTTAAATTCCACCTAAACCGGCTGAAATTATGCAGGCACCTTTAAAAAAAAAAAAAAAGCAGTTTGCGTTTTAAAGCAGAATGGACTCAGCCATCCATTAAATATGACAAGGTCTGCATTTTATTTAGACATTGCCATTAATAATGAAATGATGTATGATTTCCATTCCTGCAGTTCTTCCTTCCCTCCACAATCAATTATGCATTTAAGAAAATATTTACTTGTTATAAAACTCTTCTAATTAAGCATTACTGGTATGAGTTTGAACAAATCAGGAGATGATCTCTAAGATGAATGACAGAATATGATACTGTACTTCAAAGGGGCATTTATTCCTGTCTGGTTGAGAAAAAAAATCCTCAAAAGTTAAAGGGATGCGAGGTTCAGTGCAATACTGGAGATCCCACCATCTTTCTGAGCTCAAGAGGTAAATCCTACTTGTGAGAAGGTCCTTGGGGCTACTCATGTTCCTAAAGCAAACAGAATTTGACCCAAGAAAAAAATCACACGGGAAACTACATGTGTATGTGTGAATGTTGAGAAGGTAGGAAAGACCTTCCCAAAGATTCAGACATTTCTAGGTTGTTTCTGGGGAAAGAAAAGGATCCTAAAAGTAGATTTAAGAGGGGTGGCAGTGCCCAAACTCTCTTGAGACTGCAAAGATCGTTGCAGCTCGGGGCTGCCCTTGATGTCCATGGTGGCATTCACAAACACATCTTGAATTCCCCCGTTGCAAATGCAATTCCCTGGATTCTGGGCAGCTGGCACGAAAGGCAGGGAAAGCCCCCAAGGGCAACCGAGCTGTGCAGGTCACCCAAAGTCCAGCAACAAGGAGCAAACCTGCGGCATTTACAGCTCCTCTCTGCTCCCCAGGGCTCATTGGAGGCGCTGGAAAGCAGAGCATAAACCCCAGCAGGCTCAGGAAAACCTCTCCAACACCTCTCCAGCCTTGCCTGGGGAGCAGAGCCCTTCCCAGCCCTCCGGAGGCTGAACGCTGCCTCACAGAGGTGGCGCTGGAGGTAGGAAGGGAAATGGAGAGAAAGTGGCTGGAGGCCAGAAAGCAGCAGCCAAGGAGAGAGCAATTAGGATGCAGGAGCTGCCAGAGATATGGCATCACCAGAGATTTACTGTGCGTGCACACCTCCCTCCCTGCTCCCCATGTACTCGCTCTTTCTTTCTGTCCATACACATACAGTAAATCTTCGGTGACTCCTTATCTCCCAGCCTGCTTCTAGATCCTAATTGCTATCTATCTCTGTCTGCCTGCCACTTCCAGGTCTCCCAGCCTCTTCTCTTACAGCTCCCAGCCTCCCCCACCCAGCAGCCTCCCTGCTTTTCCCACCCCCTCCTCTTCCTCTGCCTTCAGGCAGGAGGGTTCTACATGGCATTGGGACAGGCAGACAAAATTTCCCTTTCCCAACTAAACATTGCACCCCAAAACATCCAAAAGAATGCTCAGCTCATGGCATGAGCTGCACCCCAAAACATCCAAAAGAATGCTCAGCTCATGGCATGAGCTGCCTGGGCATGGGAGCACAGTATGGGAGGAAAAACTTATTCCAGAGGAGCCCAGCTCTGCTCCTGCCCCACCAGCCTCTTCTTCCCTGCACCACCCAAGCTCCTTCCCTGGGCATCAGCTGGCACCACATTCCCAGCCTGGGGCCACCTGCCCAGGCTGGCAGCACCATCCCAGGCTGGCAGCACCATCCCAGACCCGGGGCACTCGGAGGGCGCCTTCCGCACGGCGCTCGCTCGGTTTCATTTTTATTTACTACTATTCTTTACTACTATTTATTTATTCTCTCCTATTTTTATTTTGCTTTGAACATGCCCAGCTGTGTCATCTTGGTTTTGCTGAAAATGTAAACAAAACAAGAAAAAAAAAAAAAAGCTGCATTCAAACGCAGCCTTTCATTGCATGAATACGTTTCCCATCCAACAGAGCCTCCCGTGCTCCCACCCCGGATTTAGAACTTAAAAAAAGGCAATGTCGTCACTGTACAGCACATCTATTCCCCCCTCCAATGTTTTCTTCATTCATGCTATTAATTCTTTTTGAAAAACAAACATATCAAGACTTTTAATAGCTCCATTTGCTCCTTGAAAAGCAGGAGGGAACAAATAAATATAAATAAAACTAATTTATAATCCATATGGTAACAAATCTGACTGCCTCTGCTTTTCCTAGCAAAATGTCATGCCTGCTTTTAGTCTTTGACACAGAATTGGTCACCAATTTTTTTGTTTTGAGCACTGAGTTCAGTTTTTGTCTTGCGAAATGTAACTTTACTCTAGTGATCTCTGAGCCTGAGGCTTTTTGGTTTGGCTTGACAGTAATTATATGGATGTTGAGAAAGGGAAGAACGTTTCTTACACTTCATAATTCTACCATGCTTCTGTGCTCAGAACAGAGAGGGAATATTTTCTCTTTCACAGAGATGACGATCCAAAAGGAAGATACAGAACATACTGTGCAGAAGAAAACATCCCTGAAGAATCCTGCAAACCACAATGCCAAGGCTGCATTTGTGATTCTGCCTTTGGCTCTTAGCAAGGGAGCAATTAGAGAGGGGGAAAGAGAGAGAAAAGTGAAAGAGAGAAGAAAGTGAAAGAAAAATAATATAAAAAAGAAATAAGTGAAAGGGAAAAGTGGAAGAGAAGGGAAAATAAAGGAAAAGGCAAGAAGAATAGAAGGGGAAAAGGGAATAGGGAAAAGGGGAAAGGAATTGGAGAAGGGAAAGGAAAAGGGGAAAGGAAAAGAGGAAATGAAAAGGGGAAAGGAAAAGGGAACAGGGAAAAGGGGAAAGGAAAGGAGAAAGGAATTGGAGAAGGGAAGAAGGGAAAGGAAAAAGGGAAAGGGGAAAGGAAAAAGGGAAAGGGGAAAGGAAAAAGGGAAAGGTGAAAGGAAAAAGGGAAAGGTGAAAGGAAAAAGGGAAAGGAAAAGGAAAAGGAAAAGGAAAAGAAAAAGGAAAAGGAAAAGGAAAAGGAAAAGGGAAAAAGGGAAAGGGAAAAAGGGAAAGGGAAAAAGGGAAAGGGAAAAAGGGAAAGGGAAAAAGGGAAAGGGAAAAGGGTAAGGGAAATAAGAGAAAGAGAAGAGGAGAATGAGAAGATGAGAGAGAAAACAGGAGAGTGGAGAGAAAATAGAAGAGAATAAAAAAGGGGGAAGAGACAAGAAACAAGAAGGGACGAGAGAAAGAAAATAGAAGAGAAGTGAAATATAAGCGAAAAAGGGAAGGAGAGGAAAGAGAGAGACAACAAGGAAGGCGGGGGGAGAGAAGAAGAAAGGAAAAGGAGAGAGAAAGAAAGCAGAGGGGGCAGGAAGGGGGGACCCCCAGCGCCCCCCGGGCAGGGACCACGCACCCCCGGCCCGTCCCGAGCGCTCCCGGCGACACCGCGGAGCCGCCGCTGTCCCGCCCGGGGGTCCGTGCCCCGGACCGGCCCCTGGGCAGGTTTCAGCGCCGAGCCCCCGATGTGAGCCCCGATTCACGGCCCCGACAATGGCAGCTCTGAGAGCGCCGGGGGGAGCCGGCCCCGAGCCGCCCGCTGCCCGCGCTCCGCACAGCCGGGATGCAGAGCCGAGCGCGCTCCCAAATTAGCTTTACCATAAATCTTTTAGGCTCTTAAATAAATAAGTAAATAACACTGCTCCCTTTTGCCCTCTTTTCTTTTTTTTTTCCTTTTTTTTTTTTTAGCATGTAACTCTTCATCAGCCTCAAGCTCTTGGACTTCCCTGACAGTGGTAACAGGAGACCCGTTGAGTCTCAATTTTAAGGGGTTTGGTTGGGCTTTTTTTTCCTTTTTCCCTCTCGGCAGCAACTCGCTACTTTCAAACTTTGCACAAGGCTTTGGGTTGGTTTGCTTCCCTGCTTTCAAATGACATTATGATTTTAATCAAAACGGACTGGTTTCTGGAGAAGGCCAGAGCAAACTGGGACGGGCAGGCAGCTCGGCCGGGCGGTTTACAGCAGTTCAGAAGAAGGTTTTGTAAACAAACACGGCTCAGAGGTAGAAAAGCAAATACAGTGGGTGAAATTTGGCCTCCTCCAAAGGCGATGGCACGGCTCAATGGGGCCAGTATTTTCACATCCACACACAACTTTTCCTCCAGCAAACACAAAACCAACAGAGACTCAGGTAATGGAGAAAACAGCTCCAAAACTGTATTATTATTATTATTATTATCGTTGTTGTTGTTGAAACAACTTGATGCTGTCAGGCAACTAAAACACAAGTAATGACTGAGTACAGGGAGCAAACACCCTCTCAGGTTTTCTGGCTAACACAGACCTCCTGCCACTGCAATCTGCCCCAAGCCCAGGGCAGCATCGTGGCCCCCGAGCTG
Organism: Drymodes brunneopygia; assembly: GCA_013400955.1. Lineage (NCBI taxonomy): Eukaryota > Metazoa > Chordata > Aves > Passeriformes > Petroicidae > Drymodes > Drymodes brunneopygia. The sequence goes on along the minus strand of VZTZ01008487.1, from coordinate 670,501 downwards.
GCCCAGAAGGGTCACAGCCCCCACCTTGGTGCTGATCAGGGCTCCTGTGCAGCAAAACCTCAGAAAAATCACAGACACTAAGGTTTAGCTTTCTGTTATCCAGGTATTTCACTTGCAAAGCCTGGGGGAAAGAGTGGAAAATAAAGGAGAACTAGACAAGGTTGCAGGATTGGTGCATTTGGGGTGAATAAGGCAGTAATTCCCCTAGAATCAGTGTCAAGGCTTCTCTGGCCATTTTCACAGGCTGTGATTGCAGCGAGGAGCCCAGGTTGGGCTGAGTGTGGCACTTTCCCAGCACAGCACACACAGGCAGAGCCTCTGCACCTGCAGCTCTGTCATGTCACGCTCAGGCACACCTGAGTGACAGGAAGAGAAGCTGCTCCCAGGAGGAAAAGATGCACACTCTTATTAAAAAGCAGAAATTACCCTCTGCTTGGCTTGCATCTGTCCCATTTATTTCCCACCCCACTTCACTGTGCTCTAACACATCACCCACCTGATGCTGCTGGGGAAGGGGCCAAACCCTGAACCCCAACAGAGCTCACCCATGAACAACCTCACCAAGGTGAGAAAGAGCTCACAAAGCAAACTCAGGCCTGAATGTGGACTGGGGTGAAGAGAAAAATTAGTCAAGATCTGCCAAAACTGTGGGCCAGACCCTGCCAATGCTTCCACAGCCAGCACAGGGAGCTCCAGCAGAGGTGGCCACCCCACTGCTCCTCAAGTCTCTGCTAAGGGCTGAGCAAGGTGAGCTCTGGACAGAGGTCTGGGCTCCACTGGCAGAGGCTTTTGGGACCTCTCAAAGCCAGGGAAGACTCCTCCAGACAGGGAGAGCTGCTGCGTGACAGTTTTTGACATTGGAGCCATACCCCATCTACCTCTGTCCCTTCCTTCCTCCACAAATGGGAGCATCAGATTTAAAAAAAAAAATCAAAGGAAAAACATTAATAAATAATAATCAAGATCATCTGCAGTTTTAATGATAAGCTATTTAATGAATTATAAAGTACCTATAACTCAAAGTATGAGACTGTACATTGTCAAAACTGGCATTAAAGTGTATGGAGATAATTAGGCAATAATGACCTCCACAGAGGGCTTTTCCTGGGAATTAATGACCAGTCGGGAGGAGCTGATGGCTCAAGGCACAAGCAAGGGCCATTAACCCCAGCTGGTCATTAATACTCAGGAAATGCCCAGCTCTGAGGCCGTTATTGTGAGTATATGACAAAATAAAGGGGGAGCTGTTATGAATATCTGAATTTGTGGGCTGATGGGAAAGGTGAGGCTTGCAGGTACTCGGGTCCCTCCCTCAGCCCTGCTACTCCTGCAACTGGGAATGCTCAGGAGGGCAAACATTGGACCCCCAACACCACATCTGGGGGCTCTGCCAGCACAAACAGAACTTGTGAGGCATCTTTGCAACCAGAAAGAGTAAAAAAACCCCACAAAACCAGACTTCTTTTTCAGCTCAATTTTTAAATATTAAATCTTGGTGCTTTTAGCAGCTCCAGAGCCCAAGTCTCAGTCTCATCTATCTAAGTGGCATGTTCTGTAACAGAAGACACACTTTTGGGACCATCACAGCCAAACTCAGCCCCTGGAGCAGTCCTGGGCACTACTGGGACCAGGATCCCAGAGGCAGAACAATCTCATTCCATCCCAAACCCACAGGCACCTCTTCCCAAACTCATCATGACTTCAGAGAGAATTGGAGAAAGAGGAGGAGTGTCACCTTCTGCTGGGACTAAACAAAAGCTGATCCTGAATGCAGGACTTCCATCCTTCCTGCCACACGCAGCACTGCAGGAACGGGCTGGAGCATCAGCACAGAGCCAAACACCAACCAAATCTTTCCTGTCCCCAGAAGGGCGGGGAGGAATTTGGGGAGAAGTCCCCTGGGAGCGATGCCCCGATCCCCCCTCCCCACTGTAAACAGAGGGAGGAATTAGCCTGGGCTGTTTTGCTGGGTAATGAAGCCCGGCTGCCCGCTGCTCCTGTTTCTGCTGATGTCTGTCCCCTCCCCGACAGGAACGGGGGGTTTGTACCTCTGAAAGCTCCGAATCAACATCTCCATCTTCCCCTGGCTGGAGAGGGAGGGGAGGCGGTGTCCATCCCCCGGCACAGCGCCCACCCCGCCGCAATTACCCAGCCTTGTTCTAAATAAACCCGCAGGGCAGAGAAGGGACTTGATTTCCCAGCGCAGCCCCTCTGGTCATTTATTTACCCCAGTGCCACATCCCTGCTCTGAACACGCATCAGTGTGCCCGGGGGTGACAACCCCGGAGCATTTTGCCCTGTAGGATCACAGCAGATGCAAATTTTCACCTCCACAAACAAATCCATGATGGTTGTAAATATTTCCGAACGATTCTCCGCAGCCATCAGCGCTAATCACGCTGTTTGTGAGAACACAGCAGCGATGCTTGTTGGCAAAATAAAACATCTCTAAGTTTCTTACAATCTGGAAAGGAACCCAGAGCGGCTCAGCCACAGCGTTTCTCCTCAACTGTTTACAATCGATCAGAAGGAAAAAAAATAAATTAAGTATCCCATCGGCAATGTGGAGTTTCCAACAATTGTACATTAAAACCCACTATTGCTCAGCATAGGAAAATCACTACATCAGGAAAATTAGTGCTTGTTAGTACATGTAATATTCAGAATCACGAGGAGAATAAAAGCAGCAATGCAGAAACTGTTATCAGCAGAGGGAAAATTATTCAAGTATGCATTTGAGTAATTCTGCATTTTAATTTAACCCTTTGAAACATTAATCAAACCATGGCTAATTATAGGAATTAAGGAATTAAACGATGGAATCTTCTAAAAGATATTATTTAAAAGGCAGTTTATACAATTACTTGTATAGATGTTTGCTTTAAAGAGGGAAACATTTCTACTGTAATGAAAAGGGTCTTAGAAAATTAAATTAACAAGAGGGGACCAGGCTGATATGAAACTAAATTAGCATCAAATGCAAATTACAGGGTACTTAATGGTAGAAACAGGTGCAGAGCAGGTCCCTAAATGAGATAAATGAATAAAACATCCCTCTGCACAAATGTGGAAGCTGACACAAAGTCAATGATATGAATAATTCAGCAGCCTCAACACTGCTGTTGAGGTCAGCTTTCCTTGACCTTTGAAACAGGAAGTAAAATTCTGTCCAAATTTGAGTGACTGGAAATGCAGCAGTTATTTGTTACGGGGGGGGAAATAAAATTAAATTTAAAAGAAAACAAACAGAAAATCCAAATTAAGAAAAAAAAAAAAGAAAACTAACAAAACCAAAGCCACCAAAAATACAAACCAATGTGTGAAAATGTATATAACATGTTTGAGAGATTTTAGGTCATGGTGTGATCTAAACATGTTCAGAGCAAAATGGTTTCATCTTTCAAAAAATAATTTAGTTGTGCTAAAGGGGATATTAATAGAGTCAAAGTCATTGTATCCCAGGCATTAAAGAAATCAAATCATTTATAAGTAGCTGCTCAAAGCTCCATGATCAGTCATGTTCTTTGCAATAAACTTTTTTATAAGGAACAGAAAGATTTCTTTACTTGACTTTTTACCTAAGCTACCAATTTAGTCACTATTGCATTTCAAACATTGAGAAATCACAATTTAAACTCTAAACCACCCTCACGACTCTGTGTAGAGAAACACAAGTGTGCAGGAGTGTGAGAGAACCTTGAAAGCAGAAATTATACATATGTATGTATTTTATATTGGTATCTTCAAATGTAAATAAACCCTAGAAAGAAATCCATGTATCCCAAAGAATTAATGCTTCCCTCTTAAAGAGACAGAAATGTGAAGCAGCTGCCTTAAAGCCAGTGGAATATTTCCAAATTTACAACCTTATAACTAAATGATGACGATTTCTGTGCCTTTCCCTATGATAAAATACTCGACTAAAAGTGGAGCTCATGTAATTTCTGACTACATGTATGGTCCTAATTTAAATTGAATTTGGCACTTAAACAGAATAATAAGGTATGACAAATAACTCATTTCTCCAAGCTGGAAAAGAGGAAGCTTGTCTTCTAGGGCAACAAAAGATGTTAAGACAGCAGAAGCTGTCTCTGCTCTTCCCTTTGTTGCATTAATCTCTCTTTACCTGCTTACCTGTCATCTGCAGAACTTGGGTCTGATACAGTTATGTGGCTTGATTTCTACTAATTCATTTTATTTTCTCTGTTTTAGGCAGGTGGAGCCAGGAATGGGACTGCAAGAAACTTTGGTGAGGAGTTCAGGCCAGCCCTGGCAGCAGCCACCCAGGAGATGCATATTAATGAGATAAACAAAAAAAAACCCAGGCCTGAAAGGTCCTAATCCCTCGTGGCCCAGGCAGCAGGGGCAGTTTGGGGGCTGAGCTCAGGCTCTGCTCAGCTCTAGGGTTTCTGTGCAAAGTGGCTCCCTCCAAACGCCAGCTCTGAGAACCCAGCTGGTTCTCATTTCCAAACAACCAGTTTCTCTATCCCCAAGTGCTAAAGAAAATAATCCCAGCAATCCATGACTACACGCTTTCACAGGGACAGCAGTGAGAATTTGATTGTAGAGATAATTAAAGTCATTCCTGAAACTTCCAAGCAAAAGAAGCCAGGGGGGAGAGGAGGGGGCCCACGGGGCCAACGATGCTCATGTTTAGCTCATGTTTAAATTGAGCTAAGCTTGGAGAAGTGGGGACACACACTACTTTTGGGGAATTTGTTTTCCTGAAAATTCTCTCTTCTTCACCCTAGCAGTTACAATTTGCAAAGAAAATGTAATAGACTGTGGCAAGTGGGAAGATTAGGATGAGGTTTGGAGCCTGGCTGTTCCTAATTTGGCAAGAGTATCCAGAGGGAAATGCTTTCACATTCTGGTAAACTTGAATAAAATTACGTACAGCCACTTCGATTAGAAGGGTTTAAAGGGAAATGATACCATAAAAGCAACAAACTCCACTGCTATCTGCTTCAAACACTGAAAACATCTTTTTAAAATTAATGTTTCCTGCAGCCCTGCCATGAGTTAGGTCTGAAATAATTTTAATATTAACAACACTCAGGAGCAGGTCAATCTAGAGCCAATCACACGACTGCATTAGTCTTCTACATCTTTCCAAATGTCCTCTGCATCTTTCCAAAACAGTGGAGTAATTTACACCACTCCAGCTGGTGTAAATCAGCAGGGTGTCCCTGGCATTAGAAGAGATGGGGAGCACTGGCCTCACTGAAAAATGATCACAATGATGATGATTAAAAGAAAAAAAAAAAAACCAACAAAAAACCACACCAAAACCCAAACAACAAAATAAAATCCTTGCTCCCAGCAAAGCTAAATTGTACAACCCCCGTGTCACTCGTGCGCTCTGACCCTCAGAGCATCCTGAAATGGGTGTGAAATTCAGAGATGGAGAGAAAGAGTTTAAAGCACTTGTAATCTCTCCGTCTGCACTATCTGCCTTGAGCAGGAAGGAGGGATCCGCTCAATGAGAGCTATTCAGGGCCTCTCAATTAACCTGATTAGTTCAGCACGCTGCTCTCATGAATGACACCTTATCTTGGAACCGAAGGGAAAAAACTTCCTTCCTTCTGGAGATGCAGGCGGCCCCTAAAGCCAGCGCAGCGGTGCCCAGGGGCTGGCTCCCCATCTCCCCGGGGAGCTGCTCTTGGGGTGGCAGGGCCAGGCAGCCCAGGTGGCCCAGGCAGAGAGGGGGTGCCCCTCTTTGAGGCCCATCCAGGCACATGATGGGATTTGGTGGCGGGGTGAGCCCTCCCGGGGGCGGCCGCAGGTACCGCGACCCCTGGGGACGCTGCCGCGCGTCGGAGTCTGGAACTCGTTTCACAGGTGACAGATTAATGAGCAATAACTGGGTTACCAAGGCAAAAAGCATTCCCAAAATTCTCTTTTGCTTCCCCAAGAATAGTCTCCCTATTTTTATTTTTCTTCCCCTCCAAATCAAGCCGCAATAATATCTGTAATAACACAAATATTAACTAACAGCATGTTATTCTTTCAAGTGTGGATGTCAACAAGGCTGATTGTTCCACACAAACTCCAAGGATTAATCAGGGAAAATAGGTATCTCAATTACAATCATAATGCTGAAAACTCAAATTTATGAATGGCCAGCCAACTTTGAAGACATTTATTAGGGAAATTCCAATGACTTCAAAAGTATTAATGTACTAATGAAACATTAGGGCATGATGTATTAATGCTCTTGTAATTTCTGACAAATTGAGTTACCATTGTCACAGCAGGGCAATCCTTCAGGAAAAGAAAAAAAGGAAAGTTCCTCTCTCCTGCCACGTGGTACACGACAGATGACAATTTATGTACACATAATGGGGTTCAGAGAGAAGTTTTCCTCCTACACCACGGTACAGTTTATCTAATTTTTCAGAATGCCAGAGCTGTTACAGAGCTCCCTGTGCTTAAAAAAAAAAAGCCTAGGGATTGTCTTGCCTAAATAGCTCCATAGGGCAGAGACTCTGCCACGGTGCATCCTTCACTCAGCAGCCTCAGAGTTCAACAGGGCCCAGTAACACCAGGCCATGGTACCAACAGGAAGAACCAGAGATAGGAAAAAAAGCTTTGCAGAGCTGCTTTCAACACATAAACCTCAGCATGAGAAACAAATTCTGCCCCAGACCACAGAAAAATCCAGGGCACTCATTTGTAACGCAGCTGAGTTTCCTCATTTTTCTTTAGAAAGGGGTAAATACTGATCTGAGCTGCAGGTCCTTTGCTTCTGCCTGTAAAACCCCCAGAAAGATATTCCAGAGGTTGGGCTCCCCTCTGCAGCCAAATCCCAGCTCCTGCAGGACTGTGCCAGAGATGCAGAGGCACCTGGAGCAGCTGGGAGGAGAAGCGACCATCAGATCTTAATAGCTCTGAGTGTGGCTAATTTTATTCTCCTTTCACAGCAAAGAACTTCATAATGAATGCAGAATACATTTCTCCTCTCCTTGTGTCATCTTTCTACAAAATTTGAACTAGGTAAAGTGGTTTTTAACATCCACTTATCAAAGTGACTTAACATCTGGGAAGTCAGCCAATGGTTATGTAGTGATGCAGATGCCAAAAAATCCAACTGAAGGATTATATTGAGGGAGTTTACAGAGGAGACCTGACTCAACTGGGTGGAAGTTGATGGTTTTCCTGGTCAGGAGAGCCTGCAAAACCATGGATAAAAATTAAAGAAAAAAATGTGTTTTAAATAGCTTATTTTTAACCCATTGTAGACACTGTCTGTGTACTGCACCACTAACTTTTTCCAAAGGCAGATTTTGGAATCAACAGATGAGTTTGTCAGAGTCCAAAAGGAGAAGAACACAGAATGATTTTCTGCCTCTGACAGTCGTTGAGACAACACTAAGAGGAAGGTCATTTTTTGATTGCTAGACACTCACACTGGAATATTAAATCTTTCTAACATTTAGTTATATAAAATTAATCGGTTCCAGGGTCACCATCATGTCACTTGAAAAAGGGTGTCTTCTTTTTTTTTTTTTAATTAATCTCTGAAAAACATGACCTAAACAATCAGCTAATTGAATTATGTGTTTAACTGAATGTTTGCAACTCTGATTAGAAAGTCAAGGTGAGAGGAGCACTGGGAAAACCCAAGAATCAAGCAAGCCTGTATGACCCCAGCATTTGTAGCATCACCCTTTTTTTTTTTTTCAGTAACCCCATTTTTCATCTCTTTCTAGCCCAGCATGGCACTGGAAGAATTAAAGAAAACAATAAAAGAACAACTGAGTGTACAGGGTAGGATTTACTGGCATTTACTTTTAATTCTATGGTCCTTTGCTCTGTGGCTTATCAGCCCTATGTCAGCCCTTTCTCCTCCTTTATATTTCATGAGGGGACCCACATGCTGGTACTGAGAGACAGAGCCCAAGTGTCTGTAAGCTTTTTGTCAGGTAAAAAGAGAAGAAAAAGGAAAGGAACAAGAGGAAAAGCAAAGCTAAGAGGCATCTATTAGATGTCACTAGGCTTTTGTATTCATGTCAATGATTCAGGATTAGAGTATTTGAAATAATCTTATTGAGAGAACTCAAAAGCCCCACAGAGGGAAAGGCTGCTCGGTAGCATATGGCAGAGCAGCAGACAATATCTTATTAAGGATGTGTTAGCTAACACCATTACTTTTTATATTGCATTACTGAACTCTGGTGCCTCAGCCCGTTAGCGAGATGCCGTAGTTGTGGAATGCCAGATTGGACGTGTTCTTACAAACCCAAAAAGATTTGGCCGGGCCTCCTGGGGAAGGGGGGGTGGCAGTGGGATGCTGCTCCCTCAGCCCTCCCCAGAGCCCTGCGAAGGGGAAATGATGTCCCCAAAGGAAGGGGACAGCACCCAGAGCCCTCCCACCCTCCCCAACTCACTCGCCCCCTCTCTGGGAAAATCACAGGGTACAGAGGGCAGCTGCTGCTCCAGCCCCAACAAAAATTCCCAAACTATTGCCAGACTCCACTTCTTGTCAGATGAAGGGAATTTAATTTTGTTATAGTGAATGCTGTTAGTCTAAAAAATCTTTCTTTGCTCTTGGACAAAAGCTTGTAATTGGAGAAATAGCTCTTTTTAAAGTTATCTTCATCTGCCTACACCTTTAGAGGCAGCAAGAAACCAAAGACAAAACAGCACTGTTCATAGCATTTCAATGATTGCTCTGAAAGGCTCTATATCTGGGTCACCTTACTACAGTCCAGTATATCATTTCAGTGACTTGATATAAAGCCTTTTAATAACTAATTTCATATCATTCACATATTAACAGCAACAGAAAATTCATATTCACATTTCCTATTTCCAGATGCCNAATCTCTGAAAAACATGACCTAAACAATCAGCTAATTGAATTATGTGTTTAACTGAATGTTTGCAACTCTGATTAGAAAGTCAAGGTGAGAGGAGCACTGGGAAAACCCAAGAATCAAGCAAGCCTGTATGACCCCAGCATTTGTAGCATCACCCTTTTTTTTTTTTTCAGTAACCCCATTTTTCATCTCTTTCTAGCCCAGCATGGCACTGGAAGAATTAAAGAAAACAATAAAAGAACAACTGAGTGTACAGGGTAGGATTTACTGGCATTTACTTTTAATTCTATGGTCCTTTGCTCTGTGGCTTATCAGCCCTATGTCAGCCCTTTCTCCTCCTTTATATTTCATGAGGGGACCCACATGCTGGTACTGAGAGACAGAGCCCAAGTGTCTGTAAGCTTTTTGTCAGGTAAAAAGAGAAGAAAAAGGAAAGGAACAAGAGGAAAAGCAAAGCTAAGAGGCATCTATTAGATGTCACTAGGCTTTTGTATTCATGTCAATGATTCAGGATTAGAGTATTTGAAATAATCTTATTGAGAGAACTCAAAAGCCCCACAGAGGGAAAGGCTGCTCGGTAGCATATGGCAGAGCAGCAGACAATATCTTATTAAGGATGTGTTAGCTAACACCATTACTTTTTATATTGCATTACTGAACTCTGGTGCCTCAGCCCGTTAGCGAGATGCCGTAGTTGTGGAATGCCAGATTGGACGTGTTCTTACAAACCCAAAAAGATTTGGCCGGGCCTCCTGGGGAAGGGGGGGTGGCAGTGGGATGCTGCTCCCTCAGCCCTCCCCAGAGCCCTGCGAAGGGGAAATGATGTCCCCAAAGGAAGGGGACAGCACCCAGAGCCCTCCCACCCTCCCCAACTCACTCGCCCCCTCTCTGGGAAAATCACAGGGTACAGAGGGCAGCTGCTGCTCCAGCCCCAACAAAAATTCCCAAACTATTGCCAGACTCCACTTCTTGTCAGATGAAGGGAATTTAATTTTGTTATAGTGAATGCTGTTAGTCTAAAAAATCTTTCTTTGCTCTTGGACAAAAGCTTGTAATTGGAGAAATAGCTCTTTTTAAAGTTATCTTCATCTGCCTACACCTTTAGAGGCAGCAAGAAACCAAAGACAAAACAGCACTGTTCATAGCATTTCAATGATTGCTCTGAAAGGCTCTATATCTGGGTCACCTTACTACAGTCCAGTATATCATTTCAGTGACTTGATATAAAGCCTTTTAATAACTAATTTCATATCATTCACATATTAACAGCAACAGAAAATTCATATTCACATTTCCTATTTCCAGATGCCGTTTTTAAAAAGTGGGTAAAAAATTATTCGTTCTGCTTTAAAAAGAAAAAAAAAAAACCTCTAAAATACTGTCCTTAGCAAAAAAAGTAAACACCCAGTTGATACAGTAATATATTCTGATCACAAACTACCTATGCAAAGTTGCTAATGTGACACACTGGGAACTTTGTATGGCTTTTCTGTACTTTTCCAGAACTGTTACAGAAAAAATATCACGATGTTACAGGGAAAGAAGTAAATTCATACCAGCATTTCCCACTGCTACTACAGAGGCTCACTGCCTTCCAAGGACAGTGTTAAAACCATTTCTAGAAATCAAGTCATGATTTGCACAGCAACCTACAAGTGTTTCTTAACTCTCTTTTAACTTTATTAGTTAGATGTTGTATTAAAATTAAATACTTCCAGCAGGCAGAAGTGCCTCTGAATTTAACATAGTTATTTTAATAAGTGTGGCCAATTACTTATAAGAATACATTTTGGTGGCTGGAACATGCAAGCATTTATGAAAACTCACAAGAAGAAAACTACTCACACACCTCAGCTCATGCAGAATAAAGCTTGGGTTGTGTTTTCATCCAGTAAACCCTGGGATAGAGCTGAGATACATTTTTCATGTTCAGAAGAATTTTAGCTAATCTGCATTAAAACTGAGGATGATCTTTGCAAATACGTTTCCCCATTGCTCTTATTCATGTATGCATTCCCACTGCGACAGCAAATATGGAAATAAATCAGGTGTTAAGATGGAAGAAGAAATTTATCCACTCCAGAAACTATGTGTGTATATATATGCATATGAGAAAAAGACTGGGTTGGTGGTTTTTTTTTTTCCACCCCCAAAAAAATCCCCACTCTTGAGAGGGAAGAGCTGGCACTGAGCTGCATGGAGCCAGGAGCCCACTGTGCCCAGCACATCCTCCCTGCTGCAGGACACGCTTTGAAGTAGGAGTTCCTATTAAGAAATCGAGAGGTATGAAGAGCACATTTGAAGTTTTGTGACAAAAAAAAACCAAAGGGATGGATCACCCTGCCAGGCCCTGGGCTCCTACTGGGACCAGAGAACTCAGAGCTTTCCTGGTACTGCAGGAGGTCACAGCACCAAACTTTCTAAAGCACCTCAAATACCCAAATCCTGCCACCAGAACGGAGCAGCAAAGTAATCCACAAGATCTCAGTTAGATTCCTTTGCACAAGAAAATCCACAGGGTCTTCAGGATGAACTTTTGAGGATTAAAGCAAACCAATTCAGTCTCCTAAAACTATTAACCCTTGCTGAGCAGGAGATTTTCAGGAAGAGCCCAAAGGACTTACTGGCATGGACACACTGACCTTGGGGCAGCAGGTCCAGCACATCCCATGTGTGCACTCAAGTCCCAGCTGGCCAAGCCCATGGCTGTGGGTGAGCACTGACAATCAAATGCCAGAAGCAGCAATCTTGTCTTCAGTTCCCCTCATCCCCAGGACATTCAGCACAAGCTTTTTAGTCTCCCTAGAAAAATCTCAATTTTTGCTCTGCATCAGGAGCACCATTTCTCTTCAGGAATGGGATCATCTCCCTGCTTAGAAATTACAGAGCATTCAGCACAACGAGGCTGCTTTGCAATAGAAGCCTCTGCTACATCACCAATGATATTAAATGGTAATAATCAAGCATAAGATCACAGTTAACTAAAGCCCCAAACACAAGCTGTGGATTCAAAAGGCATCACTGAGAGAAGCAAGTAACTATTAGAGCAGTGTGAAATGTTTGCAGTGAAACCCAAAACCACACAAGACTTGCCTGGTTTGGGATTTAATAACAAACTGAAAACTCAGAACAGGTTTGCTGACAAACTCACAAATCTTCTGAGTAAAGCTCAGACCAAATTAAGGTTTTGCATAATATTTCTGAAATCATACAAAAATTCTTATACTTGGAGTTAGAGAGAAGAGAAATCAAACGAACAATAAGCAGAAGCTGGTTTGACCCTGACCAAGTTCATTCAGCCCCAAGAGCAAAATAAAGGAATTTATAAGCAGCAGTGATATGTGCCAACCTCAACAGGCTGAAACCAAGAGATTTTTGCAAGAATCCTTGCAAAGTTACCCCCAGCTCTAGTGATTTCATCACCAGAAAGAAGACTGACACCACATGCATGAGGAGCACTCATAGAGGGGCAAGCATTCAAGTCTGAATCTCAGTGTGAGAAGCATCTACTGATCAGAGTCTCCCATTTATCTCACAGCAGCTCAAAATGCCTTTGGTTGCCTAAGTCATGTGGGAAATGTTCTGAGTAATGCTTCTCAGCTGCATCAATCACAACCAAATCCTGGAGGATGTGTGTTTGGGTCCCTCCCCTCCCAGAAATGTGTGGGTTCACAGGCTCCCGGAGCTCGCACGGAGTGCTCGAGGCCAACTTCTGTCTCTGAACACCCTGCTCAGAGGCCCAGGGGGTTTAGGCAGCACAGCCTGAAAACACAGCCTAGGAGACATCTCAGTGCAGTGTTGGGGGTAGCTCTGTCACCCGGCTTCTGCTCCTCTGACCCCCTCCCTGATGGATCAATAACTCCCCATCTGCCTCTGGAAGGGGCACAGCAATGAGGGGGGGCTTTCCAGCACAAAATTCCAGATAGCAGCCAAATATTCAGGCCCAGGGACATTTTGCACCTGGGATGTCTCTCAGGGTGCTCCATGCCTGCCCTCCTGCTCCTTCTGTGTGGAAACCCCACCCAAGGACCCAGCAGTGATGGGACCCCCAGGCTGCCACAGCCTCATCCCTGGTGTGAGCAAGGAGGGGAGCAGGACACTGGCAGACACAGCTGTCCCTGATCCCACACAGCCAGGTTCTGGTACTGACATGGCCAGGGGGACAAGGATATGACCAGGACAGGGCAGGAGCTGGCATTCCTGACAAGAGGCCACTGCCAGCGCAGCTGGCATCTCCTGCCACTTTGCTGTGACACCAGTGCTGTGACAAGCCCATGTCCCTGCAGGCTGGTGGGGATCAGCTGCAGCACTGACCCCATCCCCTGCAGCAAAGCATCCCCCAGCAGCTCACTCTCAGCAAAACCCACCTTGTCCCCTCACCAGAACCTCTCCTGGAGGGCAGGATTTGTCTGCATCTCCGTCCCCCTCCCTCCAGACATGGAAAGCTACTGCAAAATGCATTATTTGCCACATCTACCTAAGCAGTGTGTTTGTGGGGAGGGTGCAGGGAGTGTGATACAGTCCTCCCAGTCACTTTTCCACCTGCCTGGTATTTAGGATGAAAAGATGATCAGGCCTGTAAAATACAATCCACTACATGATGACTTGTAAAGCAGTAAAACAGAGGTAATGACTTTTCATGTCATTGCACAGTGAAATCCTATCCACAAACATAAAAATTTCAGGTTACAGGCTGAAAGATTTCAAACCCATCTGTAGGTGAGTTGGCTCGGTGTGCTGGGACAGATTACAGAGAGCCCAGATGAGCATCCTGCACATGTTGAAAGCACAGAGGCCTTTCAGACACTGGTAACAAACAGGTCATGCATTAAAATGTACTCTGGTGTCAACTGATAAAAAGGCACAGGAAATATTACAATCTTCAATCCATGAACCCCAACCCCTGCTCCATGGACAAGAGCTGTGATGGCACTGGAAAGGCACAAACCTCCTCACTGCTCCCAGATTGCATCCAAAATGCCACGTGAAGACCTTCAGGGTATCACCAGAGCAGGGCCAGAAGAAGCCCTGGCCATCCCCTGCCCCCCCAAGGTCACACAGTCCCTCCCAGGGGAGCTCCAGCACGAAGCCCCTTGGCTCTGCCTCACCTAAAGATTATCAATCCAAAATACAGACAGTGGCCAGATTCCCACTACAGCTCCTGCCTGTATTGGTAAATATCAGCAAAGCCAATTGCAGGTCACTGCCATCAGCCTTCTCAAGTACTATGGGAAGAAGCAAAATCTGGGATGAGCCAGCAAGTGCCTGTTTTCAGCCCTTTTTCCATGCAATGGCTCAGGCAGGATATACATGATATATATGGTAGATATATTTTCTGCCACTATATTTGGGATTGCAGTGGTTATTCCTATTTTATCAGTCAGTTGGACTCCTGTTTACTGGATGCAGCCATAAAAGGTAAAGAAACCCCAGCAGGCACTGGTAACACCATTAAATATCGGTCCTGACAATGGTAAATTGGGTTTAAAAGTTTGGAACAGAGTGCCAAGAGAGGAGCCTTTTTCCTGAACCAAGGAATAACATAAAGCCCCACTTTCTCCCCTATGTGACTTTTGTCATTATCATCTTTTCTGATTCTTACAAAGCAAACCTAATTAGGAAGCTCTCTCATTAGTCTTCCAGAAAAATTAGCACAGCTTATGCTAATTACTCCTGTAAAATTTAATAAACTCGTTGAAATGGGAATAGTCTAATGAGGTTTTATTTATTGAACTAAGATAACTATAAGGAAAAAGGTTAGGACACCAGGATATCCAGAGTGGTAATAAAACTACAATTTATTCAATTTCTTCACAGGAATTTTATTGCGAACCTTTTAAATTCAAATATGAGTTACAATTTGAAAGTTAAATCAATCTAGAATTTAATTTAATAACAGGAAGTGCTCTGTGTTTTCTTTAAGTGTGATTACAATGCAGCCCTGCCACTGCACTCGTAGGAGGAATTGTGCATTTGTATTGTGACAATAATGCTCCTTTTAAAATGAGTTCCTGTTCATCAGATCTTCATCTCAACACATGTAACTGGATTAGTGATAAAATATACAGGCTATGCTAAGAGGATGATACAGACACATACAGGTTTCCAGGAAACTTCCTTGAGATGACTGCTCTGTAATCATAATAGATGTATTTTGTTCTGTAGAGAAAATTTAAATCTCTATTTTATATGAATATAAATTTCTTTAGGTCCCTTTCACTGCTATATCAGCTGATCCTATAATAGAGCAAAGTATAAAATAATTTTATAAAGAATAAAGTCATATCCTGTTTCAAACACAACTACAGACTTTCTTTTTTAAATCCCACATTTTCATTAAAGAGAAATACAATTTGATTTCACACATATATCCAGGGTTTGAAGAAGAATACAACACATGTAACTTTGAAGTTGCCAAAGAGCCTCCTCTCCAAGTTCACCAAACCACCACAAAGCCAGAGCCCTCTCAATCCCCAGTCTCTCCAGCCTCATCAAAGAGAATTAATCAATCCCAAACAGTATTCCAACTTGTCAGAGGAGGATAGCATTTCCATGTAAGTACATATGTCAAAAATCCCATGGATAGATTCTATGTTAAACTCTATGTTAGGTCAGAGTCTGTGGATTCTCAGGATTTGATGCAAGAGTTAGATTAAATCCATGGGCAAAGACTTGATCAGAGCACCAGGCATGTGGGAGTGCTTTAGCCCAAATGGTAAATGAATTCTCGAAGCTCAGTGCAAATAAAAATAACTAAATATGGCTTTGCATATCAATTGACATAATAGTTAAAAACTGTGTGGATGGAGGAGTGACAATGGAGCACAACCAAACACATGGCCTGACTTGTGCAGGCGTTTTCATCGCAGAACAATTTTAAAGGACTCGTTTTAAGGTAAAAAGGCTCCGTATAAATCACTTCATCCTTTCCAAACCAAAGGGGACAAGAAAAATGAATAGGATAAATGTCACAAGAAACATCACTAAAGCCACTAACTGTATAAAGCACATACTTGCTTGGCCTAAATTGTTTGAACTAGCCCCAGCCAAGAAAAGGTTTTAAGTACCCTACTGGGACAGATGCGAAGCGGCAACAATAGAAGCCACACTAATGCAATCCAGGTAACACAATCCTGTTTCAAAAACACGGGGAGGGCTAATTACAGTACTGCTGAGTCAAATTTCTTATGCCACTGCAACCCACAGGAACAGGTCAAAATCAAGTGTTATTCAAACCACAGTCATATCAACCTTCTGTATCAAAGTCACAATTTAAAACCTAGTGAAGAACTTAAAAGCTTAACCCGTTCACAAGCCAAGTGTGATTCAGTGCGGGTGGCGAGGCAGGGTTTGTGTTATCAGCTTGGAATTGTGTTTAGCTTGCATTTTAAGAAGAAACTTCAGAATTGGTAACTATTGCATCAATTCATGTAAAGACTGAGGAATGGATCACTGCTAGGAAGCCAAAGCTGGGTTTTTTTTTACCTGTACCCATTTTCCTCCTTTTGCAAGAAGCTTGTAACAGACAGCATCTCTGGCTTTCAAAATTTAAAATGATTTGCAACTGGCAGTTTTGCATACTAGATAGTTAAACAAAATATTTCTGTAAACCTGCCATTAGCATCT
This sequence comes from Drymodes brunneopygia, assembly GCA_013400955.1. Classification (NCBI taxonomy): domain Eukaryota; kingdom Metazoa; phylum Chordata; class Aves; order Passeriformes; family Petroicidae; genus Drymodes; species Drymodes brunneopygia. The sequence continues at coordinate 654,053 of VZTZ01008487.1, read as the reverse complement.
TAACATCTCACTTTCCAGTACAATGAAAAATTCATGTGAATTTTGTAGCTTTCATGTCGCTCAAAATGCCACTCTAACACCATGTTTATAGTGTTCAGCTCTGCAGCATGCTTATAAAACACAGCTCTGTACAGGTTTCACTGGGGGGTTTCCCCCCACACACACTTTCTCTGGTGCTACCTGATGCTCAGAGAGGATGAAAATATGCCCAGTTAAAATAGATAGGGATATCTTCTGAGATTTAAACATTCTCAGGATTACTGATCACAGCTAATCAAAACACCTGCTATAAGCCTGCAATATCTGCACTTTCGTACCCAACCCATCCAAGAACTGGGAGCTGGCATGAGCACAAAGCTCTGGACCCCCAGCACACCAAACCCTCCTCACCTCCATTCATGAAAGGGATGCTCTGGCATGGAAGATATTTAAACTTCATACAACAACCATAACTCAGACAGCAATGCAAGGAAGAGGCACATGCTCTGTGCCCTCACACTGTGTGTTTGGATAGCTCCCTTTGGGGCCCCCCTAGCCACAGATCAGAGCAGGGTGCTGCTCTCCCCACCCTTGACACACTTTTGGTGCTTAGTGGCCATTTAACTCCTCTAGAGTGATGCTGCACAATACCCTGGCTATCCCACATGGCTCTGGACAACACATTTGGACAATTAAAATGCAAAAACGGCTCTTTGGCTACCATTTTGCATAATTGGCAAGCAACAGAAACTACACATGGCTTGGAACAACTGGAATAGATGTATTGTACTACAATGATTTACTCAGTGATGTCAGATTAGCAATATGGATCTGTTTAAAAACACAATAATTAAGACAGGCAAAAATGAATTAATCAACTGACAATACAGTCAAAATAGTATTCCAACCAGAGAAAATAAGAGGAGGGAAAAAACCTTACGTTGCAGATCTATTTTCTTAACTGTTTTTATGCATAAATAAAAGCCTTAAAATGTAGATGGATTGCATCCAACAGAACTACAGTAGCTAAGTGATAATGATTCAAACATTTTTCAAATAAAAGTTAAATATTTATAAGCACCCAACCACATTTCATAAATCACAAACTATTATTATTTTATTCCTGAAGCTTCCCTGGCATAGCATGTGAATTGAGTCACAGAAAGTCAGAAAGAAAAATCTCCTCTTTATGCACATGAATCAGTTACAAGAGCTGGAGCCCTCCACAGAGCAGGGCCCTCCAGTATCCTTATTTTATCCCACATATGGCCCTTCCAAGGCAATCACAACAGCAAAGCACAACTAATTCTGTATCAAAAAACCACAAAATTTCATCCGTATATCCTCCTAATTCTCCCCCATTAGCAACACAGGGCAGGTGTTTCATTATAATGAGGAGAGGGAGGAAGGAAAAAAAATAAATGGAAGGAAACAATAGCAGTCCTTACCTGTCAATTATCACTGGATCTGATGGAGTCTCATTTCTGTTGCCACAGCTTTTCTTGTCACAACAGCGGCTACGGAGCAAAAGCGAAAGGATTTAGTGCGACCATTACACTGTAAAATCATCATTACGAACATGGTGGGTTCAAATTGCCGGCTCGAGTTACCCTGCCGGCCCTGCCTGCAAATCAGTCAAATGTACTGGGTCACATATGGGTTAATTACGATGTTTAACTTCTTGCACAGCTGGTTAGCAACGGAAAATATAAAAAAAAAAAAAAAAAAAGAGGGGTTTTGCCCCTTTCACAAATAATAATTCAAGGATGGGCCGAAACGGGGAGAGCTGCCTGTTTGTAGCCTCTTTTCCGCGGGGTTTAACAGTTGTCCCGCAGACGCTGGCACACAAAATAAGGCAGATTTTTCCCTGCTGAGCCTGGTTTTTACGTTTGCTTAACGCTTGTGTTACACATCCACAAGATATTCCTGCTTCCACACAATCCCCAGCTACTGGCAAACCTCCCCCCCTTCCAAACTCCGAAAGCACAATTATTCTCCAAGAAACACTGGTGTTAATGGGGGAGCTGAAATGCAAGCACCAGCAGCAGCTTTTTATGCTCGAGCGCGCCTGTTTCCCCAAGTTTTCAGAGCATGTTAATGATCACTAATGCCCAAGTTTTCCGAGCATGTTAATGATCACTAATGCCACGGAGAGCTCTGCTCTGGCTGCTGGTGCCCTGCGTCAGGTCAGATACAAAGCAGGCATGTGAAATATAAGCTCCGTCTCCCAAAGCACTGCTCCATGGCTGACCCCGAGGCTGGGATTCTTTTTGAGCTAAGGTGGCTCGTTGTTGCCTAAGAGAAGTTAAACTGTTGGGTTTTGATGGTTCCTTGTCAGGGGTTGTTTTCTGTAAGGAGGTGTAAATATATTGAGGGTGAGTTGGTAGGCGAGAGGCATGTCCCTGCTCTGGGTGGGAATCCCTCCTGCTGCCTCTGGAGCTGCTCTGCTCTTCCCACCAGCCCATCTAAACCCATGAGGTCAAATCACAGCCACAAAGATCAGCAAAGCCTTGAGATTTGACCCACCCATTCACCCCAGGGAGGAAAACCCCATCTCGCAAGGAAAGCTCCTTTTTGTTGATGTCCCTTAACAGAAAATCCCCACTGAAGTCAAAGCTTAGAGAAATAAAAAATAAAAAAATAAATAAATCAAGAAGCTCCTGACTTTCCCAAGTCCTTCTTGGTCCCCAAGGACCTGCTGGACAAAGCCTGGGTAGGTTCAGAGCTACAGGGACCCCATCCCATGATGGTCAGGCAGTAAGGACCACCCTGACTGCTCTGCCTGGCCAGACCTGAGCACATCTCCCTGTTCAAAAGACTTTCTGGTCAACTTCAACCACACACAACCAAACCTTTGGAAACCACTAAGTCTGTTCCCAGTGGCATCTTGGGGACCTGCACCTCGCCTGTCCTTCAGCAGCTGTCAGGAGGGACCACTGCTCACTGTCCCTCTCAGATGAACTATTTTCCTTTCCCCAGAAGGTGGAAGAACATCAGGGCAGGAAGAAGCCCTCAGAAGTGCCACGCTATATAAATAGCCCTGTTGGGAGTATGACAAAGGTTCTCTTGTGTTGCTGAACAATAGAGTGAATAATATACAGTTACCCACCAAGATTAGCAATAAAGCAACTAACCACACTAAAGATAACAAAAAAGGGGCCTTTTACAAAAACAGCCTGTTTAAACATGGCTTTAAAAAATATATAATAATTTTGTTTTCAAAGAGAGGAAAATACATAATTCTTTTCACCGCAAAAAGCTTCAAGGCAACTATTCAGGGCTGAAACTTTTCACAGTTAACACATGTGCGGTATCTTCATTTCGGTGGAAGTTACATTGTTTGGGATTGCCAAAAAAAACTGCTTAATTTTACAGCACAATACCACAATTGATCCACCAGAAAATGCCAGAGCCTTGGCACCCTGAAAGTATTAAAATTTAGGAAGGAATAAAATATGCTGTAGGTAAATAGTCATGGGGGCTTTTTTGCCTATAAAAGGACTTGTCATTGGAGTGCAGCTAGAATGTGTGGGGTGAGAAAATTTACCCACAAACAAGGCAATAAAAACTGCTAATCATTTTTAAATGATTAAAATGTAATTAGAAACAGAGTTGGCACAAGTTAAGACAATGCAGTTCTTGTGACTGAAGCGAATCAGGGCTAGCCCTGACATTCTCCCAGCAGACTGGAGGGACAGAAATTGCCACACATAGGCAAGCCAAGGTTCCCAGGCTCCCAGCACGAGATGGGCAGATACCACCGGGCGCAGGGGTTGGCACCTTCCTGGGCCATTAACCCAGAGGGAGAGGCAGCCACAGGGGCCTGGGGACAGGGACACCTCAGTGTCACCTCCTGCCACGATGGGGATGGAGTCAGGCACTGACCAGTGTGGACAACCCAGCTTTGAGAGCAGGGAAAACACTTCATTGCTCCTCAGGTGACCCCTTAATTGAGGTACCTTCCCAAAAGAATACCCCAAGTGACAGTAGGACACCTCACTCCTTGATCACAATCTGAGAGTGATGTGGAAGGGCTGCATGGCTGGCACGTCCCACCAGCTGGTGGCTCTCTGGCATGAAAGAAGGCCCTGTATGTTCCCTCATGATCTAGAGAATTATATTTTAAACTTTAGTTTGCCTTTTGTGTATTTTTCCCCCCCACAACAGCAGAATTGGAGGCCTCTTCACTCCAGTCTTTCTATGCAGAGAATTAAAACATCACGCAGATCTTGAGTTTCAGACCTGGTTAAAAGTGCTTTTAATTCCATTTCCCTCAAAAGCTTTGGCTTTTAGTGCCTACTTAGCACTTGAAAATAAGTTCCTAAATATTCAGCACCCTTTCTCCTTTCCCTGAAAGAATTTTAAAATTCCCAGGAGCTTCTCCAAACCACTCAGAAACCCTCCAGTTCCCAGCAAGGCTCTGTGCAAGAGCAGGGAATGCCAGCTCCTTGCAGCCAGGAGGACGAGGACTTGTCTTTGCTGCTCTTCCATGACACCTCTCCCCAGGTGGGGCCACAATGCCATGTTGGAAAAGCGTACAAAAAGTGATTTTTTGGGTGGGGTTTGCTTGTTTTAAAAACAAGTAGTCCTTGGTAGTAACGCAGCCTGCCATCATTTCCAGCTCCTGCACCCCATCTCTTGCTGGGGTTGTTGTCACCCTCATTGCTCATTCCTGAGCCTTTCACCATCCCCATCCTGCCCTTCCCCAGGCCACCACCACCCCCAGCTTTTACTGCTGCCTTTCTCCTCACCCCAACCCTCTGGGAACCTGCTGCTCTCCTGCCTTCTTGTTCTTCCTCCTCATCCTCCTCCTCTCTTCCCTTCCGCGTGCTGGAGGATCTCCACCCACACTGCCCGGGCCTGCAGGCTGAGGCTGAGGCCTGCTCACCCCAATGCCGGACACCCCAAACCCTCCCCTGGCGCAGTGGCCGGAGCGTGGCCCATGCAGGAGCCCTGCTTTCTGTGTCCTGGGACAATGAACAATGAGGAATTAGGGGCCCGTGGCACGTGGCCAGCGCCAAGGCGACTTTCCGACCATCGCCTGCCAGGCCCCAGCGAGGCCGGCTGGGAGATTCTGCACAAGGTGGGATCCCTCCCACCAGTGATGCCATCAACACCACCCCTGCCCCAAAAATCCTCCTCACCCTGCAGCATGGAGGTGCAAGACCCCCTTTGCTAAAACAGCTGTAAGGTCTTATTTTATGCAGACAAAACCCATATTTTACTCCAACCTCATTCTCAGAAATCACTGAACCATTTTAGCTGAAACTTTCCAAAGAAAGTCAGCCTGAGGCTGACACCCTGCAAAGGATATTTCAGCCAGAACAGTTTAAGTTTGGCAAAGCTGTAAGCCACTGAAGGTTTCATAATGGAAATTGTTGAGGCAATATTAACTATAGATGTCCCTCCCCATGCTGCCTACAATACTAATAAATTCCACTGAGGTTGTGAATTCTCCCCAGCTATTAACATTTTCACCAACAGAGTAGATTTTTATATCTGACAAAACACAATGAAATCCTTTGAAATAAACAGCTACCTGAAGCAAACCTCAGCTTCACTCTCCTACCACAGCCAGGACTCCCTTATACATTTGAATTCTTTGTCTCCTCTGTGCCGTAGCTGTAGTACACTATAAATACCCAGCTTTGTCACATAAATGCAAAGTTTTATTGTGCAGTTAGCCTTGATAGAAAGCACTGCTGAAAGTTGTTTAGAAATTAAATATCTAAAACAAGCTATTTTAAAATACAGAGCCCTCACTATTTCATGTCTGAAATGAAGAAATTTCATCTTAGGGAGAGCAAGCTGTCTTTCACACCATATGGCTAATGGTAGTGCATAGCAATTAGCTGGGCTGATTAATGGGGAACAGACTCTAATTTTATGCTTATAATTGAGGCTGCATTTGCACCCCTGGTGCAAATTCAGCACATCCCAACTTCCACTTACAACAGGCAAGAAATCAAGAGAAACAGAATGGTGTGGAGAGAGAATTTTTTCCCCTTCTAGACCCCTAAAGAGCATCAGATTTGCAATTTAAAAGCACGTTAGCAGCACAATAGATGACAGATTTGTGCAATAGGGTCAAGCGGCCTGGTAAACAAACAGCACCCTCTTACACACGTATGGGCAGCAAAGGAAATGGGGAATATCTAATATGAGCTGTAAGAAATTTGAATATATCTCCCCCACCCCATCAGGAACACAACATTTGCCTGCTACAGTCGGTTTGGGTTTTTTCTACCCCTCCAGCTTACAGCCATGAAACACAAAACAAGGACTAGCAGTAAATAAATAGGAGGAGAAGAATAAAGCTCCTGAGCCAGTGAATTTTAAGAACAAAGAGTGCAAAGTGCTTTAATAAAGGGAATGACTGCGCATCTTTCCACATTCCCAGAACAGAAATAATTTTGTCTCAGTCAAAGTATATTGAACGGCTGTAAATCTGTGATGTGGGCATTTGGCCTCCACTCAGCCCACTATATAAAGTTTTAATTTACTTCTTACACTTTGTGTTTTTGAAGTATCTGTGAGAAAATTAATTCATTAAAGCAGTTGATTCTGGCCCAGTGAGTTATTCCTACCACCAAACCTTGCTGGGTAAGGATCAGGAGGACACATCACCCAGGACTAATGGCAGATTCAGACCCTGACACTGCAGGCACTTGAATATGTGCTTCATTTTACTCATGTGCCCAGTCCCACTGTTTTACTGGTCTGTTACAGAAGAAAAGTAAAAGGCACTTGAGTCTTATCAGCTCAGGGGCCTCCTTTAATATTTCCATGAATTGTTCCTAGCTAGGAATCCAGTGCAAAAGTTGTGCTAATTGGGCCAATGAATTTTAGGGCAATTACAAGTTGTCAACATGACTGGGATTCCATTTGGAAAGGCAGAAGTGGCCTGGAGTCCTCAGCAAAGCAATGAGGCTCCCAATGGCAGCAGAGGCTCAGGCATCTCTTAGATCTGCAATGGGCTGTCTTTGGTTTCCTGGAAGAAGCCAAACCCACTGAAGGAAGCAGCCTAGAAAAACATGGCATGAAAACTAAAATCCCCCAAAATCCTGCTGCAAGGAAGAATTTGAGGGGACTCTGTGCAGGTTTTCACCCAAGGAAAGCAGCTCCTTCTCTGCCTTCATCATGGGGTGCTACCCCCCAGCAGGGTTTTATCAGGAAGAGCTGTCAGTGGAGGACAAAACACACAGATCCCAAGAATTTAAAAAAAAATTTGAAAAAAAATCAACCAACAGAGAAGTTTCCATCTGAGTATTTTGTCAAAGACTCTCCCCTGCCAGGAAAACCTCATCCAAGTTTATTCTTTTAGAAGTGGGTACTAGTTTTTACCCTCAAGTTACTCCTTTTTAGTAAATGTGTTTTGTAAAAGTTACAACGCATGCAATGGCATTTTTACAGTCTTAAAACAACTGATTGTAACAATGAGCTTATGCAAGAACGCCTCGTCTTCCACCAGGGAATTATTTTCTGCCATCGAATAACATGTAACAAATGATGTTTTCAGACATGCAAAAAACACCCACTAACTTAATGAGACTGAGAGGTCAAGCTCTCTGAGGTGGCAAAGGGGTCTGTGGTAAAAAGGAACTAGAGGAGGCTTCACCTATTTCAACCAGCCGGAACAGAGAAGGAAGCAGCTGCAGAAGTTTGGGGGAGAAGATACTTGACTGAATTAAAGTCACCAACCCCAAGCAGGGCAAGAGAGCACAGGGCAGAGCCCAGTCTGCATGGGGAAGTTGAAAGAGAACCAAGAAGACGACATCTTTTGCACAGAGGAGCATCAGCTGCTCCACTCTGGCCGAGTGGGGACCCCGCGTATGCAACAACCAGGACAAAAGAACCTCCTGACCTCACTCCTTAATGCACAACCAGACAAAAAAAAAAACCCAAAAAATACTATTTTGTCATTTTGCCGAGGAGTTTTTGTCAGGAATTGGGGGCAGAGACGTTTATTGCTACAAGACTATAATAGACTGTTAATTTCAGTGAGGAGACCTTTTGTGGGCTACAGTGTCTAAATGAAAACCAGCAGCGTTCTGTTAAGAATAACTCTTTATAAATAATTGAAAACTAGTGTGACGACTGAGACCTTGCTGCTAATTACACACACCGAACTGTGTTATTTTGGGATTGTTTAATGCAAGAAAGATAAATTTAAATCTGAAAATAGCTGTAGGTTCAACCTAGATTTTGGGAGACAGATTCATCTTCTCATCACTAATTAACTGGAAGAGGGGTATTTCTTACCTGCACATTATTTCATGCGTGAGCAGAACTCGGCACATTTCTGGGTTCTTGTCTTGGCCTTCATATACTATTGCCTAGAAATAAAACATATTTTTAGTGCATGAAGTTGAGTTTGGAGAAAATTAAAATACATCACGGTAAGCAAAGGCTCAGCCAATTGCAAACCACAGCTCAGGCTAGAGAGACCTGGCATCTCCACCAAACCTGCAGCTGGAAAACAACACAAGCTGAGTACAGCTGAATTCCCTCCTCTCTGTTGCAAATCTCTCCAGCGGTGTGTAGGATGGGTTTTTTTAGTAGTCAAGACAACCACAATTTTCTTTTCAATTCAGAATAAAATATAAACCTAATAGCATTAAAAGGAAGGAGGGGGGAAAAAAAGAAAGAAAGAAGAAAAAAAACCAGCAAGGCTTGGTATACTTTGGGTCCTATTCATTAAAAA
>VZTZ01008487.1:633788-645361 GCA_013400955.1 Drymodes brunneopygia | reverse complement strand
AAAGCCAGAAAAGAGAGAGCTCATGCATTTTTAATTACAAAAGCTGCACAGCCCAGGCATTTTCCTGGTAGCTCCTGAGAAAGCGCCTGGGCCTGATTCTTCCCTTGAACCTCCTGATCCAGCGCTTTCCAGAGAGCACCTCCGGAATCACAGGGATATAAATAAGTGAGGAGAAGGCCCCACCAGAGCAGAGGAGACCAAAACAAACAGAGGATCAACCGGCCTGAGAAATTTGACTCTGAGACAGCACGGGGAGAATCCTTTAAGCTAAAACTGTGGAAAGGCAGCGTGTTCACATTTCAGGAGGAGTCTACGTTTGCTCCCACCAGCAGCGAGGGATCGGCGTTACACTCGAACTGGGTTAGTGCTCCCAGCCCCTGCAGGACAGGGTTTCTGTCTCAGACCAACAAAGTCATGTTTTCCAGCCACCCCTGCTCCTGGGCATCAGCCCCCAGCAGCAAAAGAAGAGCGGAGTTTCCTTTGCAACAGCATCTTTTGCTGGCACTGTTTCTAAATCTTTTAGGGTGGCACTCCAGAGCTGGGATCAGAGCCTCAGGCTTGGAGGAATGATCACCCCTGCATCTGAGCATCAGCACTACCCTTGAGTTTGGTGTGACTTTATCAACCTCTAAAACACAGACTTGAAAAGAAGAAATTGGGGGGAAAAACGCAGCAGGTAAAATGAAATCTGAAATGGGTCTCCCTAAACCTAACAATAAAATAAAGACTGAAATTTAAGTGTCCTCTATGGATGAAACACATTTTAAGGAATGAGATCAATTTAAAATGGAAGCGTGGAAAATACTGACAGAAAAGTAAGTTACCTTAATGTAGAATGAACTGCTTTTCCAGTCCTTACAAATGTAACCCACTAAGGGTAAGAGGTGCTGTACCTCCAGAAGGGACACAAACCTCAAGACACACAAATCTGAAGAAGTATGAGCTGACTCTTACGCAATTTAAATGGCAACATACAATACTAATATTATGCATTATAAAATTAATAATTCCATAAATAATATCAGAAATGGGCCTGTATTGCCTTTGCCAGTTTTAACTTTTTTAAGTTCAGTTTTGCTATGTGCCGTCCCCTAAAACCAGAGTGCTCCTGGGCTGAGGTTTTATAGCTGAGAAAACAGAGGCTGCCACTAATTGCCACTAATGGGCCCAGAGTCTCACCTGACTGCTGCTCCCTCATTTCCACCAGTGAGGCACAACAGCTGTGAACCCAGCTCTGGGATAAAGGGGATGCACAAAGTCCCCCCAGTACCAGCACCAGCAATCCCCTGACCTCAGCTGGGACCCCCCCCACCTTGAGCTACTTCTACATCAGTGCCCAAGGGAGATACAGATGCTTTGCAAGAAGCCTTGGAAAATGGAATTCCATGTGTTCCAGCAGGAGGTGGGACAAATTCAGAAGAGCCTCATTCCCAGCATTACAATGGAAGATGGGGAGAAGTTTCTTCCAGGCAAAGGCAGAGAACTGAAGTAACTGGCTGACACCTGGTGGGGTCAGTCAGCGGGGACATTGCAAAGACTCCAGAAAACCCCAGATCAGGTTCCACCCAGCAGTGGGACAGGCCAGGCGAGGAGGAAGTTCATGGCACTTCTTGGGCTTCATCAACAGTTAAAAAATAATCTCCCTCTGAAAACGCAGAGCAGGAGCGGAAAGAGCAAATCTACTCCTGAGACCTTTAGTGGGGACAAACACCTCCAGCCCCCTGTCACCTCCAGATAATCACAACGTGACACAGGAGGAGAGGGCTGCTGGACTCAGCCCGTTCTTCTCATACTTCCAAATATTAAGATAAATTTACCCAGGTCACCAGTGGAGCCAAGGAAGCGCTAGAAATTACAAACCAGAGCACAAAATTTACTTTCTTTTTTCCCCCTGCCCTCTCTCCTCCTCTCCCCTTCCTGCTGCAGTGCTTACTTAACCTCCAGGTACCCGCTTAAATAACTCAACTAAATAGCAATAATGAACGGGCAGAGTCAACACTGTGGTACATAATCACCTTGTCTGTTGTGTTTAGCATCAGTGATCCCTTCTTTGCGTGCATGACATTCTTCTGCCTCCCTCCACGTAAAGGATTTGCTTCTCACTTTATTTGCATTCAATTATCGAAGTTGCACCCGTGCGCATTTCGCTTTCTCCGCGTCAAACGCAGCTCCCCTCGCCCACCCTATTCCCTGCAGGAATTTCTAGGAAATTCTGGGAGGCAGGAGGATGTGCTGGGTTCATTTCTGAGCAGCTCATCCCCATCTCCCCAGTCCCGTGCCCCAATTTTTTTGTGTGAAGTGCCAACTGTTTGCCCCCATGAATGGCTGCCCGAGAGCCCTGCAGATACTCGACCGCCTCGCAAACCGCGCCACTCTGAAGCATTAATTCTACAATTAGTTTCAAAAAGGAAACAGGAACTGCTAAAGTTTCAGATCGTTAGAGCTGCCAGAAGTATTTTTACAGGAAGGGTCTACTACGTTGCTGTTGTGAAAATGTTTAACTCTGGGATTTGAAAAGCTGCTCTTTTTAACAAAAATATCTTGGTATTTTTTTTAATAAATTACGGGGTTTTTAAGTTCAGGCTTTGAAATGGGATGATTGTGTCGGGGTTCCCTGTGGCACTAACACCGTCGTGATTTTGTCAAATAGGGATCACATTAATGAGAGACAAAGTGAAAGTTACAGTGCATAAACTTAGACCACAGCAGAGCTAAAAATAAGCCCGCAGATACACATCAGAGTTGCACAACAAAACACCGGCAAAGGAAATGCAAAATTATAGACTTTGGGTTTTTTTCTTTTTGTTTACTTCATGTCGTTTTAACTCGGTGGCGTTTCATAAGCGCCTGAAAATAGCGTTTCTTCTCCTGAACAACTTAAAGATTTCCCCACAAAATTCATCTTCCATTTTGCCAGGTGTTACTCACCCAAGTAACCTTCCTGCAAGAAGTCCCAGTGAGTAACAATCACTCATGCACAAACGGACTTCAAAATCAGGCCCCGAAAAATTAGTCTCAAAAATATAAGGCTTCCTTACTTCCATTTAAATAAAGCTGCATAAAAAGTTAAATTCAATTCACTGCTTAACAGCAAATAAAAATTACTACAGTGAGCACTGTGTAGTCAAGTACGTCCAAAAATTTGCCTAAACTTTTCAGCGACAGACTTCATTATAAAAAAAAAATTTAAAAAAAAATAAAAATAAAAAGGAAGGGGGGCAATATAAAAGTCAAGGCTACAGTTCTCATTTAATCTACATTTCCCCCAATAGACGCGGTAGGATAAAGCAATAAAAGAGTTGACAAACAAGCTGGAAAAATACAGAGACAGATTTTGTCCTTAACCATTCCTGAATAAATCCAGATTTATGCTGGTACAAGTGAGGGCAGAATTGTCTCGTGGTGTCAGTTTGCCAGTCAAGCAATCCTGCTTTCAGAACTGGACGAAAAACAATCTTGAAGGAATGAGATCATGGTCATTATATTACTCAGTTATGTCATGGCCTTGATTTTAAAAGAGTAAGAGAAGGAGAGAAATCACCAATGTGCATCTAAATCCACTTGCTTTCAGATTCCATCTGCCTTGCAAAACAAAGTATCTCCCTTACAGAAATAAAAGAGAAGGGAAAACTCATTAAAATTAGGGTCTTTTCCAAAACAGAACTAAAATGATTTGGAATGACGTTTACAGCCGTACACACAGGGAGAAAATAAAATCCTGGCCCCACCGAATTCAATAGGCGCTTTGCAATTGACTTCAGATGGGCCAGAATTTCACCCAGAGAGGATTAGGCTTGTATCCACTGTATATCTACAGAGAAAAATACTGCAAATTACATTTATTTGGCTTTGGATCCTTAACCCTCAATTACCCAAGGTTTTACCCCTTCCCCAGGCAAAACCTCGACCCGTCCCAGGGAGGTTTATCCCGGACGAGCAGCGCGGAGCTGGTCCCGGGGCGAGGACAGGGGACAGGGAGTTCTTGCTCTGCCTCTCAATGCACAATTCAGAAGCATCTAATTATTTTATCCAGTCTCCCTCCTGCCTTTGATTCACAGCCTGCTTATCGACGTATTCACACGAATTAAATAAATTTATCTCTCCTAATATGTTCATTTTTAATGGTTTTCAAACATTCACATGGAAACAGCTCTAGCGTAAATATCCCAGAACAAATGGCTGTATATTATACAGGAGGGAGCAGTTGGGCTGCCAGACTGGGAATGCACCAGGCCATCTGGCTCAGGCAGTCTCTCCAAAATCCTCAGCTTTGTTTTCACCCTCAGACTCCAAACAACACATTTTCCACTGTGATGAGTTTACATTTTCCCAAACACAGGTCCTGATCATGCATGCAAATTCCAAACTTCTCCATTCCTCTCTGTACAAGAAAATTAAAATCACCTGCGCTCCTGACATCTCACCAAAGGCACAAGAAAGCTGCTAAAATCTGGCGCAATGTAAACTTTCCCCGTCACAGGGGTTAGGTTTTGTTTTATGTTTGTGTGAAATTTCCCCGAGTCTGCAGAGGCTCCTCTGAACTTATTGATAACATTTTTTTTTCCCATGCGCGTAGCTGCCAGAGAAGGGCCATGTCATCCACAGAATAGAGCTGATCAAATATCTGCAGACATCAGAGAATGACAGACAAGCCAACAGAAAAACCATTTGCATCCAGAGTTATAGCTCTGGAAAAAAAAAAAGCCAAATATAAACAGTGTTTAAGTCTGAAGGAAGGATTTTTGACTCATGAGGGCTCTCACCAACAGACAATAGCCATCGAGCAAAACTTATGATTTTTAAGATGCCTGAGCCATATTTGCATCCGTTATATCTTATGGATGAGAACGGCTGAAGGAAAAATGGGTGGGGAACAAGTATTTCAGATTTATTTCCTCCATCTTTCCTAATAGTGAAATACCACAACTTTATGAAAATACCAGCCAAAGAAATAGAAGGCATCTCTTCTCCATAAACATATTAAAATCCTTTGACTTGCCTAAAAAACTCCAGTTTTATTAGAGCAGACATATTTCACGTTTTGCAGGCAATTTCAAAAGGCATCATTGTTAGAGGCAGATCTTCTGCGGGAGGAGCTGCCGCTTTACGGAAAGCAACAGCCATAAAGTTTGGGGTCCTACAGGGCTTTGAGCGCATTAGGAATGCGATCCTGACATAAAATGAGGTGCCAACATAACATAAAAGAAAATTTAATTAAGCCAGTATTGACACCGAATGTAGTGGAAAGAACTTCCCTGCCACAGGAATGATTCGCGCGTGGTATTTACAATTTTTAAGCGACGCGGACGCGTTTCGGAAACTTAGCGAGACCCCTGAAAGCCACGAAATTCCCATTTCACTCAGCACTTCTCCGGGGCCACCACCAAAGGCCAAGTGAGATACCCCAAAAACAACCCAAAATGATGCACTCTGAGGCCAATCCCGGCTGGGTTTCCCCCTTGGAAGTCCCACAGCCCCGTCTCCCAAGGAGTGCCCAAGCTCCTGTTTGGGGCAGTGCATGCACAGCTCATCCCAGAGCCCAGCTCTGCCCTGGGATGCAGCTCACAACTCAACTCTTGGCTGCTCCAGCAGTGCCACTCTCCAGCCCCACTTCCATCCTGCTCCAGAGCTGACAGAGAAACACACACACACCAGGACACGGAAATCCCTCTGTTCCACCCAGGACAGGACTCTTGCTATGAGTTTCTTAGCTGGGCACAGCCACACAAACAAATCCCTGACTTAGGCAGAGCAGGAACTCTCAGGAGCAGGAACATCTCCTCTTTAGCACATACACAGCCCCCAGCACAGCCAAGCCCTGCCTACCTACTGCTATAACACATGCTGCTAATGGGACATTCACATTAAATCTCTGAGCACCAGTCCTGTGCACAGAAATCCAGATCTGATCAGTAGAAGGGCTTTTACTTTATCTCACCTAACTTAATAACCCTCAACCGTACAAAATCTCGCAGTTTGTAACCATGAGGCAAAGAGAATATATTTAAATCTGAAGTGTCCTTATTAAAAAATAATAATAAAAAAATTAATATTTAAAAAAAAAGCCACAGATACTTTCCTGTATGATCTGGGGAACCTAAGTCATTCAAGCTTTGCTTCTGTGGGATTTTTAATTTGCCACCAGAAACCTCAGAGTAGCTGTAATTTCAGTCTGGGAATTCACAATTATCGAGTGTGTGAATGTGCGTGTGTGAGGACTGAGCAGATACTTGCCAGCTGAAACGTGTACGCTTCTGCAACAGTTTCATTTAAAAGTAATCATTTCATTATCCAATTTGTTCTGAGCGTCATGCATTAAAATACTACACCTTCAAGTAGACTGACAATATATATTTAACTTTCATTAAAAATTAAAGAATTTTCAGACAGTCTTTGCAATATTTAATTACAGTTTGATGATTTGAAAGTTACTTGAGAATCTTCTATATAATTCACTGTCATAAAATATAAATGATATATTCCACATTTGGGTGAGCTTCTGTCATGTGTTGTACTTCACTTCCTAATAAGCATTCAGTAACCGACGCCATCCCAACTCTGAAATAATTTCACTTTTGAAAAGAAAGAATTAAAAAGGGAGAAGAAGGAGAAATTAGCGTCTGGCCCCCGAAAAAATTTAGAGTGGCACATGCCACAGTTTTGATGTGACAATGCCCTATTTTTCATAAGCAATTATAGCCATGCCTAAAGAAACTACAGACATGAAATTAATATGTAAGCAAACATGTTTGCGTCCAAAACAGCCTTTTGCTCCCCGTTTTCTAATCTAAACTCAGAGAGCTTTTGTTCTTAAGTCCTCACCTCTCAACCCCACTGCACTTTTCCCAAAATCTCTAATTCGCACTAACTTTGTTTTTCTAAGACTTCCTGAAATCAGACAGATTTTTTTTTCCTCCTCCTTCTTCATTGTGAACGTGCTTTAAAGCTGCACGGTAGGTTTTACAAATAAACTGTACCTCGGGGTTTTTTTTCCCCTTTCTCTCCAAAGACCCTCTGATGACTTGATAATAATGAGAGACCAAGAGGTCAAACAGTGCCTTAGGATGAACTCTTCATATGCAAGATGCCTTTGTTAAGAAAATTATTTTGAATCCACTGCTCTCCATGAGTTCAGGGCTCTGTTTTCAACAGGATTATGAGCAGAGGCTTCTGCATTTCCGTAACGATAGGAAAGCTATTTAAGGATAACATTTATTGATAGTCTCTCTCACACGATCTACGCTGAAATGTAACTCCAAAAGGACTAAAAAGAGTTCGTGTATCAGGAAGATTTTTGTTACTTTTAACACAAACTAACCAATTTGTGCCCGAAAACCAGGGAATGACAGCAAACGCTTTCCAGGATTTTTTTAGGAAGAAGGGTCTGTTGCTGCTGTTTTAATTCCTGCAGGGAATGGGCTCACTTTGGAAGTGTACAATATAACAGAGTTCTGATGCAAGCGGATTGTCTAGTAAAATTCACCCAAGTTCCTTTTTTCTTGGTTTTTTTTTCTTTTTTTTTTTTTATTGCTGTTGAAAGACAGTCTTCAATAGCAGGAAAAGATGTTTTGGGACCATCAAAGAGAGTTTTGTAAAACAATCTCAACCCTCAGAGCTTTATGTTTTGCTGTAGAAAAGAAACCCAAATACAAGCCAAGAGTTTTGTCCCTGCAGACAACATACAGGGACTGACGTTTCCTAGCGGTACAAAAAAAAAACTTAATGTTTTTCTTAAATAAAATTTAAGAATTTTCTTTAACAAGTAAAACAGATTAGAAGGGGAAGAAACATATTTTGAGGATGAAAAGGCTTAAAAGCGATCCCAACTATTTAAAAGAAACATATTCAAAGAGGAAAATATTCTGACAGAAGGAGAAAAAAAGCCAGAGTAGCAATTAAAAAAAGGAAAAAGGAAAAAAAAGAAAGGAGAGAGAATCGATTTGCTCACATAGTCCCTTCATAAAAATACTGGGTTTAAACAAAAAAGTATTTTTTACAGGTAGGCACGCACGTTATTACTCTGTTTGGGAGGCTAAAGAACAGGCTTTAAATGAGGATTAATCCACTGCCAAGCCGTGCTGCCCTCCCCGAGTCCGACACCGAGCTCGCCGCAATTCTGGGGGCTATTCCGACATGCAAACGTGTCGCGACAGAGCCGCTCCTCCTCCAGCCAGCGCAGCCGGCGGCAGCGCCGGGAGCGACCGGACTGACAGAGCCCCGCGCCGGGCAGCGCCTTGTGCTGGCGGCGCTCGGGGGCTGCCGGAGGCCGGAGGTTAATTCTTATTAATTAGGCGGCAAAACCATCCGCAGCCCCGGCTGGGACGGCTGGAGGGTCGCCTGTATTTTCCTCCCGCAGCCCGGCAGCAGGCAGGGTCCCGCAGGGACCCCCCTGGCCTCCCCGCAGTCCGCTCGGTGCCCGGAGGGGAGCGCGGCCGTGCCTGAGGGAGGCGGTGGCTCCGTCCCGTCCCTTCCCGTCCCCGCCGGGCAGAGCGGCCCCGCCGCGGGGGCGGGATTCGCCTCCCGGGGCCGCCCCGACGGCTGCCACCCCCCTGCTCGGCGGCCGCCCCGCAGCACCCACCTGCTTGGTCATGGAGTCGATGAGTCGGACGTAGAAATCCTGCTCCGTCCTGATCCCTGAAACAAGGCACAGGCGTGAGGAGCGGAGAGGAGCGGGGCTGGCCGGCGGTAGAGAGCCGGGGCTCGCCCGAGGGCTCGGGCCTGCCGAGGCCGCCCGTGTCCCTGCAGAGCCCCGGCACCGAGCGCAGGGAGCGGAGGGGAACCGGGGGAAGCCGGGCGCTACTGGGCTCTGCAGCCGCGGAGGCGGCGGGGGGCGATGGGGCCGACCCCGGGGGCTCCCAGCCCTTACCATTGCTGTAGAGCAGCTGCAGGCGGTAGTGGATCCCGTTGTTGGTCTTTTCGCTGTTGGCTTCCTGAAGTCAAAAGAGGACACGGGAGGCCGGAGAGAAAAGGAAAACAGTATCAGTGAAGCTTCTCCATCACTGGCACGCCGGGTGTCCCCGCGCTTGGATGGGGCAGCTCTCAGCCCTCTCCCCTGCCCCGGCCACAGCGAGGCATCAGGGGACACCTCCTCCCCGTCTGCCCCTCCGGGACAGGAGAAGACTGAGGCTCCCGGGAGGCTGCCGCGGCTCCCGGAACGAGCCGGTGTCGCGGCCCCGGGGGAGCAGAGCGAGGAGGGCCGCGGAGAGGCGGCCGCACCCCCACGGGGCACCAGGGTACTCACCTTCTCCTTCTCCACGAAGCCCACGAAGGCGGTGCGCTCGATCTCCACGGGCTGCCCCTGCCGGTCGTACAGAGCCAGGACGAAGTGGAAAAAGTTGGACTTCCTCAGGTTGGAAGGCGGCTGCTTCTCGAAGTGAGCCCGGGCCAGACCCACTCCGCTGGGACCAGAGACACGCGAGTTAGCGGCAGCTCCGACGACGCGGCCTCACGTCCCCCCAGCCGCCTCCCGGGCCCGTGCCTTCCCCCGCCGGGACTCGGCTGGGCCCCCCCGGGGCACAGCATCCCTTCCTCCCCCGAGCCGCCCCGGGGCTTTTCGCTCCGGGCACGGAGAAAAACTCAAGCTCCGAACGCCGCGGAGCCCCTACCCTGTCCCGTCCTGCGGCGAGTCCGAAGCCCCCGGCAGCCCCCCCAGCCCTCCCCGGTACCCACCAGCCCTCCCCGGGGGCCGTGCCCGCTCGCAGCCGGCCCTGCATGGCGGGGAAGCCGCGCTCAGCGCGTTGCCCCGCGGAGCAGCATCGGTCCTGCCACTTCTCAACCTCGGCTCGGAGCTGTCACCCCAGCGCCCATGTGCCTTATCTTGCAGCCTCAGTCCTGCGAGCCTTTCCTCCCTCGCCAGAGCGGTGGGTAAACACCGAGCCCAGGAGACAACTTCAAATATTTCAGGGTTGTCCCTGCAGAAACTTTCCATTCCTTAGAGGGCTCCAAAGGGAGGGGTGCGGGGCGAAGTGGGAGACACCGGGAGATGTCAACATTAAACTGATGCCGGATGATGCCGGCTCCAGGGCTCAAGCTGGGAATCCAGCATCAGGGTTTGGTTCGTGTTTGGGGTTTTTTTTTCGCGGGGAAGGGGATGGGAAGAAGGAGAAATAAGACAGAAAACGAGGCTGGGCGCAGCTTCGCCAAATCAGTCTTGTATTTGGAGGGATTTCTTTTTAAAAATCTAAGATAAGTGGCAGTGGTTTTACAAAGGGACTTCAAATTAAATTTCTCCTGGAATACGCTTTGCAAACTCCCTGCTTATCGAAGAAGAAGAAGAGGAGCTGCTGATTCTGACGAGAATAGGAAAGCGAGGTAGAGAAATATATTTTGGATACATCGGCGCACAACTCGCTGCTTGTCGGAGGAGGAAAGTGTCATTTGAAATCTTAAGCCTAAATCAGCAGCAAACATAGTTTTGAAAACTCCTTCCTCCGAGCGAACACAAGAGATGAGCCCTACCTATCCGCACCTAGCGAAACTCGCCACTTCCTTTATTGTTGTTATCATTATTTAATAAAAACTCATTCCTACGGGACAATGGGGATAAATATTTAACTGGCGGCATCTACGCGAAACTCAGTGCCGGTAGCAGAGCTCCAGAGCCGGGTTTTTGTTGGCTCGGGGGGAAAGGCGCTGCCGGCGGGGAGCAGCGCTGCGGGCGAGGAGCGCCCCGGGGCGCGGAGCGGGGCGCGGGCGCGGAGCGGGCGCGGAGCCTGCCTACCTCTGAGCGGCCGTGCTGGCGTCCAGGACGCCGGCTCCCTGCATCCACGTCCGCACCGCGTTCATCCCCGCGCCGAGGGGCTCTTCCTTCATGCTGCTCCCACTCCGCTGGATGCTTTCCTGAATCCCAAACATGAATCAGAAACAACAGCGCAAATCTTCCTCCTTTATTCAAAATTTTAAAAAGTGGTAAAATCGCCAGGCGGACTGTTATATGTGGGGTTTTTTTTTCTTTCTTTCGCTCTTTTTCTTTTCTCTCTCTGAGGCTGATCGCTGGAATCAAAGCAAGTCGGAGAAAGCAAACACAGGCACGCACATAAAAAAAAAAATCCAGAAGCAATCAGAGCCCGGTTTTGTCGCTGCTGTTTGCTGCGTGTGCAGTTTGTTTGGGTGCTTGGAGGGGCTGGCGGGGTGCTGGGGGCTGGTTGCAGCGCTCGCAAGCCGGAGGAGTACTTGAAGTCCCTTTTGTATGAAGACACCCCTCGGATGGCAGCAGGCAAAAAAAAAAAAATCTCAGATGGCAGTTTAAGAAACAATAGGACGAACGGGAGCTGCGGCAGGCTCTGCTACATCAAGTGTCATTTTCCAGTGACAAGAGAGGCAAGTCCCCCCCCCTTCTCCCCTCTCTCTTTTCTTTCTTTCTTTTCTCCCTCTTTCTTCTCTCCTCTCCCAGCCGAAGCGCTCTCCGCTCCTCTCCTCTCTCCTCCCTCCTCCAGCCGCGCAGGAAGCGAGTTGCCGGAGCCGGGCGCACGCCGGGAAGGGAGCGAGAGGGGCGCACCCGCGGCGGCGGCGCGGACGGACGGCCGGAGGGAGACCCTGGGGCTCCCCGTGCCCCCTCCCTCTCCCGCAGCGCC
>VZTZ01008487.1:598465-630004 GCA_013400955.1 Drymodes brunneopygia | reverse complement strand
GCGGTATTTCGGGCGGGACCGACTATCCCGACGGGATCGGTACCGGGGAAGGTCCATCACGGGGGGACGATGCCGGGGGGTTGATCCCGGGGGCCGGTGGAACACCCCGGGAGGATGGCGGTCCGTCCGATCTCTCTGTGAGACATTACGAGGAGATCATCCCCCGGCGGAGAAAAGCGGCTCTCACAATCCCGCTCCCGGCATCCCGGCACCGGGAGCCCCCCGTTCCCGTCCCCGTTCCGGTTCCCGTTCCCAGGTCTGGCAGCAAACGCTGTTCTGAGTACCGAGGGTGCAGCGCTCAGGTTAAGCAGCGCTCAGGTCGCCCAGGGAAGTTGTGGATGCCCAAACCCTGGGAGTGTTCAATGCCAGGCTGGATGGAGCCCTGGGCAAGATTTTGGTTCCCTGCAGTACTCACACAAGCTTGCCATCCGTTTAAGTCTAGCCTGTATTTATTTGTTTATGCTGGCAGCCACCGGGCAGATTACGGTTATTTTATCACACAAAACCCTGCTATGATTTTTACATCGTGAGTTCAGCAAAGCATTAAACATCTAATCAACTGCTGCTGGCTTCAGGGAGAGGTAAGTGCTTGTCTCCCACTGAAGAGTGAAAGGAGAAATCCAGAGGCAGGCACTCCCTCCCTCTGAGAGGATGAGTTTAAGCATATTACATGGAATGGATTTAAATACCTACTAAAGTTGTCACACGCTTTGCTGAATCAAGACTGAATATTATCAGAAGTATTTAAGTGGCTCTGGAATCTGTATCTCCTTTTAAACACTTCCATAAACTCTGAGGACTTTGCATCTTGGGATTTTGAATTAAAGGTGCACAAGCTCTTTTGAAGGGTGCCCTCCAAAATCCCAGGCAATTTCCCAGTTGGGGAATTGGATATTCAATACTTGCTGGGTTGCAAGCATGAAGATTTCCATGTCTAGGACTGGATTGTTCGGGATTTGGCTGCTCTTTTTGTGCTGACCATTTGGAAACCTGTTTCCTCTGGCATTCCTGTGAACATCAGAAGGTCCTGTGATTCCAGCAGAAGCAGAACTAAGTTCATCATCTGGCTCAGAATTTTGCCTGGAGCCACAGGCACACCTTTGAGCAGTGAGATTTCACCAGAACACAGCATAGGAGTGCTTTGGTTGCAATGAATTTTAAGATACAGAGAGACACGTTTATGTTGTCTTTCCAGAGCTTTGAACAACTTGAACTTCAAGTCCTGGCTTTGTGTGATCCAGATCTGGGGATTTCTTTGTTTTCATCTCTTACAGGGTCTGTGCCACTCGAGTCAGACCAAAGACATCCACCTGGTTTTTCCTCATGTCCCATCTCAAGACCTTTTGTTAAAAATATCCAACCTGTGTGAAAAAGAAAAGTTCTGGTAGAGGGACAACTGGACAATGCTGGTTACAAGGGAAATAAGGGAACTCAGTAGGAACTCTGGGTTATTTCGTGTTCATTAGAAAGTTTGTGCCTGTTTTAAAACCTGCATTTTAGCAGAGGCAAAGCCTGTTTAAAACTTCTTACACATGGAAATTTCTTTTGGAAGTTGCTGTTCATTAACTGACCCTCGTGTGGGGAGTGAGACATCTTAGTGAAGCTGAGCTCCTGCTGCCTTTGCCCAGGAAAGGGCAGCCTGTGTGAGCAGCATCTGTGTGCTGGTTCCATATGCACACACATCCATTATGGATGACACACAAATGCTGCTCCTCCTTCCTGAGCAGCCTCTGATGGCCAGGCTCACATCCCACTGATGCTCAGGAAGCACTCAGAAGCCTCCAAAAACGTGTTACAAACAATGTATGGAGAAACAACTTCCTCCAGCACTGAGGCAGAGTCATTGTCATGGCGTGATGAAGGAACTGTTCAACAGACACGGCAGCAAGGCTGGAGCTGGATTCCAGCCAGGGTATTTCAAGCAACTTGTAAAAAGTTCACTGATTCTTTAATGACTCCACCTGGCCAGAGCAGGACCTCTGGTTTATGTGCCTTGCAGAAGATAGGCTGCAAGAGGAGTGTGTCTGAGCTGATATGAATCAAACTGGTTCTTCTAACATTGCCTTGGTCTGGAATAGCTGTTGACCTGATGGAGTGTTAATGGGAACATTTATTTGTTTCTTTATCACTACAAAGATGTCATATATACTTACCCTGCTGCTGCCACCGTTCCCAAAGGGCTGTCAGCACCAGAGCCATTATAACACGACTGCCAGAGGTAATTTTTTCCCCCCTCACACATTATTTCTTCAAATGATTCTGCGAAGAGAGAAAGAACTCGGATACAAAAATTGCTGGTAAAAGAACAGTGCAGTGTGATGTGAGCCAGAGAAGCTTTCCTAAATGCCTGTCAGTCTCTGCCTTCATTGCTTAGAGAGCAGCACAGGCACAGCCTGGATCTGTCTTGGCACAGGGGGTGTGTGCTGTGCCTGGCACTCTGAGGATGGGATTTGCCACTGGAGCTCTGCAGTTCATGGGGACAGGTGACAATTGCATGGACTGAGGGACCAGGCAGCTGCCCTGTCCCCCATCTTCCTGTTTCTTGTGTGAGAGCACAAAGACTCTACCAGAGTGTTTTGGTGACACAGTCATCAGTAAATAAAAATTAGGCAGGAGCCCACTGCCTTTACCTGGGGAAGGAAAACAATCCCATCGCATTTCATTTGTGCCACGCCGTGACTTGACAGTTTAAGGAAATTGCTAATGGGACCTTTTACTGCGGGGTCACGAGTTCAGACCGGGCTCTGTCGGTAATGACCAGCAGCATCTGATGAATGTTTGATGACGTGAGATTAAAATATGGGTCTCAATCCATTTATCAGTAGGAAAACCCTTCAACAGCTCGAGCCCCTTAAAGCTAATCCCGACAGAAAAGCCGGCGGGGCTGGAGCGAGAACGAGCCCCTCCACAGCCCTGCAGAGGATCAGGGTCAGGATGGGGCCATGCAGATGGAAAAGCTTGGAGCAGAGAGGGCTGGGCAGCACCTTTCTGTGCATAAACAAATCTACTGCTCAGTGCCCTGAAATACTCCCCCAACAGCTCGGAATGAGAGAGCCAGAGCCGGGATTGTTCTCATAGGGACAATGATCCTGGCATGAGGGGGGAGATGCAAACATCGGGAAATCCAGGATCAAGAGCTGGCTGATACCACTGCCAAAACTCATGAATTCACGATTTTGCAAGCTGAGAAGTCCTATTTGAATTTCTCGATATTATAACACCACCATAAAGTTGAAACTCAAATATCAAGGTAACGGGTGAGGAGTTAAATGTCCTTTTAAAATGTCTTTTTTTTTTCCTTTTCTCCGAGATCACCAGAAAAAGAAGCTATTACCTGATTCAGTACTTCTTAAGCTGTCCCTTGCTCTCAAAAATCTCTGGCAGGATTTGGCAACTGCTGAGAGGCAAAGGCTGAGCAAGGCACAGCCGGTGCCCTGCAGAGCCCAGCCCGCCTCAAGCCGAGCCCAGGTGCACATTTGGGACGTGTCTGTAACCCACATGTGCAAGGACCAGCTCGGCATCGCCTCCAGAACCTGCCCTGCACCCTCCTGAACCCCTCAGTGCTTCTCCTTCAGGATTCAGCCCAGGAAGAGACGCAGGAAAAGAGGGGGATGAGAAATCGGGGGGTGCCTGCCGCAGCAGCATCCCGGAGCCCGGGCTGAGCGGCTCTGTCCTGATCCCGGGATAAAGCCCCGGGAAAGACTCGCATCCCTCGTGCTCGCAGAGCGTTTCCCAGCGGTTTGGAGGGAAATGCAAAAAGCGTGAGGGCCATCTGGTGGGAGCGGGGAGGGGATTCCGCTCCGCCTCATTGTTCTCTGCAGTTTGGCCGATCCCAGCTGCAGGGACCAGCGGCCGGATCCTGAGAAACTGGGGGATGCTGGAGGGGCCGCGCTGGCCTCATTTCCATCACCTCAAAACATCCTTTTCAAGATGACTCTGTCGCCACAAAACACAACACACTTTCCCAAGTGTTAAGTGTTGGAGGAGGCTGCCGGGGCCAGGGCAGGGTGTGCAGTACCTGCAAAAACACGGGAGCAGCACAAAAACCTCCAGGGATGGGAAGTCTGGAGCCACAGGAGAAAAAGGCTCCTCAGCAGCGTTTACAGGGTCAGAGCAGGGGTGTTTTTCTGCCTGATAAAGCTCAGCACTGGCTCACCGAAATCAGCAGCCTCCAAACCTCTGTAGCTGCAAGAGTAGAAAATAATTCTCTAATTTTTGTGTTTCTCCTAATCTATGTGACATTTCTACATAAGACTCTGTTCCTGTTCATCTTTACACTTCCTGGGGTTTGATCCATATTGATCCACATGTGCTTCCTTCCAGGATTTTTTAAGGCTTCAGAAATGACAATTTCCACACTAGTTACAAAATAATTACCCTTAATAATTTAATAATGAGCTTTCCCTTTAAATTATTAACATAGGTAGCCAAGAAAATTGTCAATTTTAACAAGTTTAAATTCAAATGATAAATGCCAAATCTGTGTTAAATGAGACCAGCAAATTAGCAATTAAAATATTTATGCAAGAAGGCAAAAGATATTGTATTCAAGGAGCTGCAGAGCAGCTTCCCATCAGAGTATGTGACAGTGGCCTGTGCGTGCAACATCCCAGCTTTAAAATCCTCTGCAAAGGGAAGAGGGAAAAATATCTGACCCCATAATTGAGGCTGGACAGTGTTGACTGGCATCCAGTGGGATTTCACCAGAATCCAAGCAATCCTCAGAATACCCCTGGGTTATACTGAGCAGAAATCCTGAGCCAGATGAAATGATTTCTATCGTGCAAATCGTTATCTGTGGGAATCTCCAAAGGAAGGAATGGCCCCTCAGAGCTTTGTCACCAAGAGCAGAGTCAGCTGTGCTGGTTTTTAAGAAAGGGGAGCAAAGAAATGCTTTTCAAGCTGAAAGAAAAGCACCAGTGTCAAAGCAGATTTCTGATTCCCTGTGAAGGTAAATCCCAATTTTCCAGCAAACTTAGCAGTGGATCAGAACCATGGAATGTGCCAGAGCTGTTCTGCTCATGATTTTGATGGTGAAGAATGATAGTAATAATAGTTAAGAATAATAAGAATAACAACAAAAATATGCTGTTCTTTACCCCGTACAACTCCCGTCACTGTTCGAATTGGCGGAGCCGCTGCCGGAGCTGATCCCGCACTGCCCCGCCGTGGCAGCCGCCGGCACCGGCTCCCACCCGCCTCCTCTCCCGGCTCCAGCCTCCTCCTCACCTCTGTCACCGCAGAGAGGACCCAGCCCTCTGGACAGCGACCCCGGGCTCCCGGGAATGCCGGAGTTCCGCCGCACGGGGCGTGACCCCATCCAGATGTTGGTGCGAGCATCCTCAGGGCAGCTGTTCGGGAGCTGCAGCCTCAGAAGGGATGCCCGGAGGGAAGTTTGATCTCACGGAGTGAGAGAGAACAACCTGAGAGGAGCAAGAACCCCCCTCAGGCAGCGCTGCCCACTCCCCCAAACACAGCTGGAGACAGAGCACACCTGTGCCCAAAACCAGAGGGAACAACTCCAGAGCCATCAGAGCACAGACAGACCCAGGGGATAAAACCCCAGGAGAATAAAACTTGTGGTTTTGGTTGAGAGCAGGACTGGGGGGAAGAGGCCCATTTTTTGGTGAAAATGTTTCTGACAGCTTCAGTGAACCCTCCCTGCCATGGGTGACAGCTGGACACAGGGGCAGGCACAGCCCAGAGCTCCCAACTGCACCCACCAAACTCAAAAATGAGCCAAAACACTCGCTTAAAATCAATATTAAGCACATCAAAGCATAATAAAGAATTCTAGCAATACTCCATCTTTGTGTTTGAGGTTCACCATGGATTGTTTCCTTCCACCTGTGCCAGTGGAGATCATCACCAGTCTTTGAACAGATCAGCTGTACCCTAAACTCAACCACATCCTTGCAAAGATTTTTATCTCAAAAACAAGGTGTATTTTAACAGGTTACAATTTTTTAAATTTTTCTTTACTTATCAACACATACTTTCTAACACAGAGGGCCTTTGAGAAATTAATTTCCATCTGAAAACAAACAAGGGCTGAAACAGTTTACAAAGGAACCCATCTTTCAAGGACATTTCCTTTTAAATTGCACAATGTGGCTCTTAGCAAGGAAAATAAATAAAACTTAATCCCTCTGCATTCCAGCTGGCATTTTTTCCCCAAGCTAGGAGCGAACAATCAATTTAAAGAAAACTCAGACTATGGTCAATTAAGAAACTGTATATCATTTCATTTATAAATACCAAAAGATACCTATTCAATTGATTATTTTAATCCAATTAAGTCAGTTTTACATTTTAAAATTCCTAGGAATGAAGTAATTTATCCACATCACAGACCTGTGCTTTTCACATCTGTTGCTGCGAAATTCTGCAGCTTGTCTGGTCTTTGGCTGTGCTATTAGCTGAGAGTGTTTCAGCTACCAGATTTATTTAAGGATGTGGATTGTAAGCCTCCAGGAAATGGCAACTACTGGGGAAATTTGTGTCTAATTACTTGTAGCACAAAGAAATCTTTTTTTCTTTTTTTTTTTTTTATTTGAGTTGGTTACGTATTTAAATTATTTTTCTACTTCGACCTCTCTCTTTAACCAGGCTGGTCACCTTTGTGTTTGTGTGTGTGTGTGTCAGGATGATCTCTGAGTGTTGTTTAATGAGCTGCCAGCACCCAGCCCCTGCTCCTGCCCTTCCCAAGCTCCCTTTTCCTCCTGACTCCGTCATCTTCATCCTGCCCATCTCTGCCAGGGAAAAGGAGAAGGAAAAATCCTCTGGAAAACCCAGAAGTTGTAGAGAGCTCACCAAGTTTACCAGGCAAGCTTTTTCTCTAAAAGTGTTTGTTTTCAAGAGAATAACCAACACCTCAGAGTCACAGAATGCATTTGCTGCCTGGTTTATCAGCTGGATCATAACTCCCTTTATGAAAAGGGATGGAATTCCCCTGGCCAGGCTCTCCACAGGGACACTCAACGTTCCCAGGCACAGCAGAACTGCACCAAGGGGAGAAGCCACCAGACCTGGGTCTCTAAGCAGGATCCAGTAAGTAAAATAGCCGAAATTAAGAGAAATAGTCATTGTCAAAAAAACCCCTGGTGTCTTTGGGGTGTGGGGCTGGGAACTGGGATATTTAATGTGGCTGCACACACATCACAAAAATGGGGATCAGCAATACTGCCACACTCAGCACTGTAACCCTGAGAAAAATGGAGTTTGAGGTTGCATTTACTGACAACTTTATGCCAGCAAAGCCAAAGAGATCAGTGGGGAAATGTATTTGTCAATCTTTCCCACAAACCTTTTTGTGGGGTGACATCGCAGGCAAGGCTCGGAATGAGCAATGCACACACAACAGCTCCAGGCACTGCAGAGACTGGAAAGCTGAAAAATTAAAGGTCTCTTCATACAAATTTAACATGCAGGAGGAGAAAAGGCCAGCAGCAATCCCTGGTCATTTCCACAGCTCTCCTGGGAGCAGCACAAACCTGCAGAGGGCCATGGATTGTTCCTTCTTGAGATCTTCCAACCCACTCTGCACCATCCTCCTGCTGGCTCCAGACCAGGGAGGCCTCCTGCCCTGGCCCAAACAAAATCCAGTGACATCAGACCCACCCCAATTTGGTTCCTTTCATTCTGAATGCTTCCCAACAGCATAAACTCCTTCAAACAGTCAGTTCTCCCCAAAAGTGTGGGTATGGGCAGGGGGGCTTATCCACTTACATCATTATTCTTTTATTTTGAACCAACTGAATTCAAACTTCTTGCCTGCCCCTGCCAATTAGGGAAAAACGTACAAGTTTGTTCTCAAACATTCAGACAGTTTAAGCCCAATTATTTTTGTCTGTATTAAAAAATAGTTGAGGCAACTCAGAAATCTAATTTAATCAGGAAAAGGGGGACTCCGAATTGAGAGATTTTCCCGTGCTGTGTATTTGTGTATTTCAAGAACTCTCAGCCTTGGCATAAACTGAAGCATTTCACTAGGAACAAGGAAGGAAATAGATTCCTCTGCTGCAAAACTGCCAAAAACCAAAGGAGCTGTGAGCAATGCAGCTCAGAGAGAGGCTTTCAAATCAAGCCCTTCACCACAGACTTGTTTCTCTCCTCATGGAGTCATCCCACCTTGTGTAAATCCATTTATTTCCCTGAGCCCAGAGCTGGGACACCCGATAGGGCTGGCTAGACACACACCACCACACCATGTGATCAGCACTCCTATTTCCAACAAAAAACCAACCAGCCATAAAATTCCCAACTGTTCCCATTATATCACCTAGCTGGAAGCATCTTTTTCAGTCCAAATGTTCATCAATCACACCACCATCATGAGTCCACGTGAAAACCATTTCGAGCCTCAGCCTACAGTTACACCCTGATCATAAACACTCCAAAAGCATTTTTTTCCCATTTCATCATGCACAGCTGCAGAGAAGAGGAAAATCGACTCCAAGCAGTGTCCAGGAGGGAGCTGTGCAGCAGACAGAGCACAGAGGTCAGGAGTGTTCACCCAGATGCTCTGCAGAGCACTGAGACAGACGGTTCATTTCATTCCCAACCTCCCTGCTCCTCCAGAGCAGCTTTCCCTCTTCCTCCTGTTCATTTCTTCTGCAAGATCTAAGCTGGCCTCGGTTTTGGCAGTTCTCACTTCATCCCTGAACTTCCTGACCTGCAAGATACGGCCTGCTTGGCTTATCAGTATTTATTTCCCACCCACCCCCATTCTTTGCAGGCATATTTTTAAGTTCCTCCTAGAGCTAGCTGTCCCTCGTTTTCAGAAAATGGTGTCCTGCCAGCATTTCTGAGTTGCCAAAAACCAAAACTGAAGCAAAAACAAACACACACACTCACCACACCCCGCAAGTTTTCTAGTCCAGATTTTACCAACCAGTTTGCTGTGCCTCATCCACCCTGCGGTGATGGACACGCTCCAACTCACTTTGCTCTGACAGCTCTTTTGTAAAAGTGTTGGCACCTCATGGAGGTAACTTCCATCTTTCAAGCCCTGTTCTTGTGAACTCTGCAAGCCGCTCTCTGCTCTTCTACCTCTCTTTAAGGTATCATTTTTTCAGTAGGAAGTGCATCAGAGCTGTTTCCAGCCCCTCTTTGCAGGGTGCAGGACTCCCTGAGCCTCCACGTCTTGCAGCACCTTCTCCAGCACAGAACAGTCACTTTTGGGTCACTCCAGTGGGAATCCTGTAGCATCACCTTTCCTCAAAGATCACATACCTTCCTGGTCTGCCAGGCTCCCCTCCAGTGCCACATCCACGTTTCCATCCCACAATCCTGGCAGGCAGTTGTTTGTTGAACCTGCTGCCGGCCTGTTGATTCCCAAAGAGCCTCCAGGTGCACTCACCCACACTGATGTAAATCCACTCCTTTCCTACAGCTTTGGCATTACCAATTAGCTATGAATAATTTGGGTCATAAATTAAAAGGTACATGGCCAAGAGATCAGTCAGGCTGAGAAGCAGCTCCTTGGCATCAGCAGTGAAAGCAAACCCTGGGGCTTTGTTACTTTTCCAACATCACTTCCTGCATTTATGAAAATGATGTGACAGTGTGGGACAGGAATGACCCCTGTGGTTCCTCCCTGCCCCCAGGTGATCCCACAGGTGAATTCCTCTCCCTCCCTTCCATGGGGTCACCCTAGGTGCCCGTGTGGCCACAGAGCCCTCCAGCCTCCCTTCCCAAGGCTGACCAAGCCTGGCTCTTCCCACCTCTTCCCCCTTGGGGTAACACTTGCTCCCCAACCATGGAAGTGAGGTGATCCCATCCCAAGTTTCCCATCACTCGTTCCTCAAGTTTATGGGATTGTTTTTCCACATCCAGGGACAGCAAGCAGAGTTTAGGAGAGCATCCTTCAAACACACACTCTGTGAATTGAGGGAAAGCCTTTTTCCCACCATACTGAGGAGCATTCTGTAACAGCCCTGCCCAGAAAATCCTCATTTCCTGACTACACAGACTTTTTACGTGTGGCAAGAATGGAAACAGCCTAAATTATGTAGATGGAAAGCTTGGGCATGGATAAAATGCCTTTTTGAGAAAGATTCAATTCCACAGAAATGCAGGCATGCAAGAGCAGGACCCAGACCATGGATTGACAGGAGAGAAGAGTTCAAGAAAGTATTTCCCCCTCCCCAAACACACCAAGCTGTTAATAAAAGTTTTGGGATCATCAGTAAAAGCACATGATAAATCCTAATTTCTGCTTAACAGAAAAGAAAACTGAGATACAGAATCAGAGGATGGTGTAACTGATGTTCCCATCCTGTCAGGGGGAAGGAAATAGATTTGGGGTCTGTTTGGGGCTCGGTAGCAGCAGGCACAGCCTCCAGGAGCAAATGTGCTTGCATTGTTCTGCATTGGCCAAGATCTGGTGGCAGGAACAGGGGAGGGCAGGCAGTACCAGCAGGACACTGAAATGGAGTGGGGGAGAACACAGGCATAGGGAGTTTCACTCATCTCCAGAGGGAACAGAGGGCTATTACTCTGAAAGAGCTTCTCAACACGTAAACTTGGGCAATTTGAGTGCAAGAATCACATAACCAGGTGTAAAAATCTTCAAATGTAATTTATTAAGACATTCAGCTATGTCTGTCAGTCTACATCCAAATTTACTACTAAAAATAAAATAGTATCACATTTCACATTAGGAATACCGACTTTGAAAAACACTTGAGTCAAGCCTATCGTATAAATAAGTGACTAATTTCTCTTCATATCAAAATTCACATAAAAAAGTTGCCTGCCCCCTACTCCCGCCTATTTCCCCACCCCAGTCCCTTGTTCTACTTGAAGCCATGATGAATGTAAAAATTTAAGTATGGACATGTCCTTGTCAAAGAAAAAAAGGTGCAAACCTATTAACAGCTTTTAAAAGTGGCATTTGCGGAGTCTGATCATACACAATAATGTACTCATTCCCAAAGTGCAAATATCGCCAGAGTTTAATACTGTTTTAATTCAGCTGCAAGGGTTAAACATACACAGCACAGTCCTGCAAGGCCTCTATCCGTGCCCTAAAACTCATCCCACTTTCCTCCCACAGAGGCAAAGTGTTCATGAGAGCTTTAGTTTACTTCATGCAGCCCACACTGTGCCCATTATGAGCAAAAGTTTCATATACATCAAAATATTGACGACTCTGTCATAAAAGTCAAGAGTCACTATAGATTACATGAATTCAAATGCAACTGCCCCAAGAACACCCAAAGCATACACACAACGTATTAAGAGTGCTTCCATCTCCTGGTACAATCACTGCTGTTACATCTTTGATTTTTTTGCTCACGTGCCATAAAAAATGTCAGCAACCAAAGCTGCCCATCCGGCAGAGAGCGGCAGCTCGCGGCCCGTAACGCCCCTCAGGACCTGGGACATGGCTCTGTGCAACTCCTCCCCCTGACCAAAGCCCAGCCAGCCTCCTGTCCCTCTGGCCACAACATCTCACAGACTTCTTGCCCCTCTCACCCCTCACCTACATTGTGAAAACACTCTTGCACTGCTACTTATTCCCAGACATCCTTCCTATGCCCACAGTTCCGAGAGCTTCTGGAGTCATTTCTACTACATCTCACTGGAGTTACCACTACCAAGCAGCCCATAAAAATCAGCATGGGAGATTACATCTTGACCAGCATTAATAGCTACACTTCTTTCACAGCTGTGGAAGGACTGGTTTTCTTCTGAGTCAAACGTGGATCTCTGAAATGTGTTTGTTCCCGCATCATCCTCTGTAGCCTCAGAGCTGGACACAAACCCTCAGATCTCGAGCAGGGCACCCCTCTGGGGCTGCAATGAGTTCTGCAGCACAGGCTGCTCCCTGGCTGGCCTCACAGGGGCTCATGTCACTGTCACTGTCCATGCTGTGAGACCCCCCCGGGTGGGCAGAGGCCTCAGGGCTGTCATGTCCATCATGGCCCTTGCTTGGGCTGTCCTTCACACTTGGCCTGTGGTCACATTCAGCACCAGGCTCAGCTGCATCTCCAGGCCTGGTGTTTTGCTCTGCACTAGGATTTGGCTGCTGCACTGGCTCTGGTCCCAGTCCTGGGAGCTGTGAAGGGCTCTTCAGTTGGCAGTGGCACAGAGGGCAGGTTTCTTGCACGTACAGCCACTTCTTAAGACAACCCGCATGAAAAAAATGGCTACATGGTGTGATTACAGCAGTTTTCATATCCTGAAAGACACAGAAAAAAATAAAAAGGAAATACATCACTATTTATAATCCCATTCCTCTCACCTCACACATCTAATGGGTTCACCAGGCATGGAAGAGACAGAAGGAGTCCACAGACAAGGAAGAGAATGTTCCTTCCTTCACACCCACAATGTTTCGTATGAGGAAAAGCTGAGGGAGCTGGGGGGTCTCAGCCTGGAGAAAAGGAGGCTCAGGGGGGACCTTCTCGATCTGCACAAGTCCCTGACAGGAGGGGGCAGCCAGGTGGGGCTGAGTCTCTTCTCTCAGGGAACAAGCGAAAGGACAAGAGGAAACGGCCTCAAGCTGTGGCAGGGGAGGTTTGTCCTGGGCATCAGTGAGAATTTCTTCACAGAGGAGGCTGTCAGGCATTGGAAGGGAGGCACTGGAGACACTGTCCCTGGAGGTGTCCAAGGAAGGCCTGGATGTGGCACTCAGTGCCATGGTTTAGTTGACAAGGTGGGGATCAGTCACAGGTTAGACTCAACCTTGGAGGTCTTTTCCAACCTTAATGATTCTCTGATACACTCACAATTCAAATACAGGCCAGGCCTTGCCTTCCTTATTGCAGGCATTAAAAATGAGGCAAAAATCCTTTGTTTGTAAGATATTATTAAACACGACCTTTTCAGGATGAGAATCACAGGACTGGTTAGCTCCAGAAACAATTGTGCAAATCAAAACAGAACAATGACAGATACAACATGTAACAACACCAGAAATGAAGTGACACCATGAACCCTGCCAGCTGAGACCCACATAATACTAGTCTGGTGTTTTGAACACTGTCATTCAATCTGGCAGTTTTACTCTTCAAAGAATTTGTATCAAGTTTGGAGCCAATCCAATCCCACTCTTAACTGCACACTACTAATCTTAGGGTGGTTCTTTCACTGTCACACATAACTACAATTTCTATTCAAGAGCAAGAGACTTTGGAGCTACAAGTGTGATAAAGATATTACTTTCAGCATTAATGTCTAGGGTCCTTACATCTGCTGGCTTATGTTAGCAAGACCCTTAACCTTTTGATAATTAGGTTTCTGCTGGCACTGTACATGAAGTACCAATGTCTGTAGAGACTGAGCTGCTTCTACAGAATAATAACATATCAGCTACTGAGAACATGTTGTCTTTCACTAAAAAATCCTCCAGTAATGAAGAAAGGACACATTTGCTGCTACTATTGAGACCAGCTCAACCCAAACATGAGAGGTGTCAAAGCAGCTTAAGGACAGAGTTTGCTGTGTAACTGGAGAAAAAAAAAGGCAGCTTAAGCACATCCAAGCTCTTCATTCCTAAGAACTATCTTGGTGACAGCACTCCAAATCTATTTACACAAAGCAGAAAACTGGGTGATTCCAGTAATTTACTGAGCACAGTGTTATTCATTACATATAATTCAAGTCACTCATTTTCCTAGCTGAAGACTGAACTTAGTCTGGGGGTATCTCAACTCAAGCCAACCCTTCACCACTCCCATTCCTACCTGGTAGCAGATGGCACAGATGTCATTGTGCTGCTCCAGCTGCTCCTTTGTGGCCACGGGCAGAGATTTTATCTTATTCACAGCATCTCTGCGAAGGAGGAAACTCTTCCAGCCCAGCTGGGCCCGCAGCCACACGTTGTAGTAGGAGTGGATGAAGATGATGACGGAGCCCATGACTGTCCACTCCCCAAAGATGGTTTCTGACACTCCGTAGGCCACCACACACAGAGCCACCAGGAACTCC
The DNA here is from genome assembly GCA_013400955.1 of Drymodes brunneopygia. Taxonomy (NCBI): domain Eukaryota; kingdom Metazoa; phylum Chordata; class Aves; order Passeriformes; family Petroicidae; genus Drymodes; species Drymodes brunneopygia. The sequence continues at coordinate 616,066 of VZTZ01008487.1, read as the reverse complement.
AGCAGGCGGTACGTGCCATTCACATAATAGATCACATCATCCATGTTCTCCACTGGCTCTTTCCTGAACTCCTCCACCATGAACAGAACGTAGATGAAGAGTGTCCCAAGCACCTGGAATACAGAGTGTGAGACTGAGCTCAGCTTTCAGTTCTGAACTGGAGCTTGAGTCACTCAGAGTTGGCCATTGAGCACTGCTCACACAACACTCCCAAGCTGGACAGAGGGCAAGCCCCAAAGAAGTAAAACTGTTGCTGAGCTTCGAGGCAAATAAAAGTTGCTCTCTGTTGCACAGCATTTAAGCTTGTTCCCAAGTACTTCCCCTTCTCTACCTGCCCGAGTCCAGAATACAGCTGACTTGATTAAACAACAGTGCTGAGCATTATAAGGGACAATTAAAAACATTTAATAATAAAAAGCCCAAGTAATAACAAATACTTATAATATGAAACATTTCCTGTATTTACACTCCTGTGTTTTGAACATCAAATTGCTTTCAAAGCATGATAGCTAAGTAACAACACATAAATGAGTACTCTGGGAAAACCTTTTTACTCTGATAGTTATACTCTCAAAAGCCTTTTGGCTTTACAATTTGAAGTTGACTTTCATTGACCTCTGTTCTCAGCCCACCCCGGAGCTCCTTAGCCTCAGATACAGGACAAAGAAAGAGATTTTTTTATCACCCCTTGCAATTCTGCCCTTCTCTCATCCCTGTTCTTTTCTCATCATGTATTTTCTGCCTTAGAGCTAACAGGTTCACAGTTAATGCAGGACTTCATGGGGCTGATGTTCTTACCTGAAGAGAGGTTAGAATACTGCTGGAGATAATGATCAACAGCCAGAAATCCATGTGGAAAAACTGACAAATCATGTAGGCCATGTACGCGGGGAACACGAGTAAGAACAGACAGAGGCTGACTGCTCGGAAGTGCTTCCACAGACTCCTGCAAAACAACACAATAGGTTTTTATTTTTCATGCCAGATTTGAGTGTCAGAATCAGAATAGAATGACTGCTGGATGTAGGCACGTTAGATGTTTACTCAAGGCTTTAGCTTGTTGAAAGGAGTTTCTATTTTACTGGGGCACAGTCTCATTCCCAGCTTGCACACATGCCTGCAACTGTGGAAAGTTCCTTCTCATCTGACCTTTGCTGTTTTCAATAGAAAGACAAAAATTATGGGCAAAGTAAGTACTCGAGATACTGAATGTTACAGATGGTAGTCTATTAAAATAAATTATTAAACGTGTAACTGTTTGGACACTTCTCTAAACAGAGGTCTCCAAATTAAATAATTCTTGCAACTCTTCTTCATCTTTTTGCTTGTATGTGTGGGGCAAAGCTATTTCCTTTCATCACCAGATTTAACCCTGCTGCCTTTAGAAGTATATTCCCCAATTCAGAGATCACAAAAGAAGAAATGTAGCAGGACTTGAACATTTATCTCTGCCAGTCCTTACTCTGCTCCTATCATCTACTGCTTCGTAATCTCCTCCCCAACCTAAACACACCATCAATCTTTGTACAGCCACCCAGTAGTGAAGGCTTTCAGAGTATCTCCAGTAATTTGCTGTACTACCTCTACTTGTTCCTCAGGTTGTATTTTAACCTCACTTCGCTCTGGAGATGAGGTGGAGAAGAAGTCAAAGCATTTGGGGGCACAGGACAGCAGCACAAACTGATTAATTCAATAGAGTCTGAAGAAACATCAGAGTGACTTTGAGGTCTGCAGTTCTGTGTCTGTGGGCGAGGAAGAAGGGAGAGCTGAAGTGGAATTTGTCCTGTTTCTTGCTGATATAGAACTCCCTGGGAGACTTGGCAGAAGAGTTAAAACTCGCTATCCCCGCAGTCTCCTTGTTTAAGCTGGGCAGATGCTCCTATGCTGGCTCCACTCCCTTTCCCTCTGTTTCCATCCTGGAAGTTAACTTGCTGCAGGCAGAACATGCTGGATACAAGTAACCTCTAAGCTAAACAAACTACACATAAACAAAACTTCTCTGTTCGTTTCTTCACTCACAGGTTACAGAGAGGGAAAAGACAAATGCATTTGACAAAGATAAACACAGATTAATATGAGAACACCTCATACCACCAATACAACTCTTTGAAACAGAAATGAAACTAACAATCCCACACGATCCCAACATGTGGGACACTGAGGCAAACCTTCCACCTCTAATTTTGTGCCAGTAAACCTTACCATTTTGGGATCACAGCCTCACCAAAAAAAAAAATAGGTTTTACAATATCTAACACAAGGTCACTCCTAGAAACTTCCCACCCTCAATAGCTGTGTGAGATCACTGCTTTAGAGGGAAACCCACCCAGCTGCAGAGGAGGTTAAGAAAAACCATTCTGCAAATCCACACAATGGAGTGTGGGTGGGGAGAGCACAGTCCTGGATTTGCTTAACTGGAACCACAAAACTAGAGAACTTGGACTAGAAAAGAAATCTGCATACAGAAAAAAACCAAGGCAACTTTACAAGCTACTAAAAGCCATCAATTACTAGTTTATCACCTCCTAAAAGAGCATTGAGTAACTCTCAGTTTAGGAAACCAGTCTCTTACTTGTCCCTTGAGGCTCCCAATGCCAAGACAATGGGATCAGCAATTTCCAGCATGGACTGAAGGATGGATGCCACCACAATGAAAAGAATAATACTGAGCAGGAACGCCCGATGCACAACTTGGAGCTCAATCAAACCTGTCTGCACAGCCAGGATCAGGAGCGTGACTCCTTCAGTCATCCCCCTGCAGACCAACACAGGCGAAAAAACAAACAAACAAACAATCACATCTCTGTGTCAATGCTGGTTCAAAAGTACAGCGAGAAATACCAGGAAATAAACTGTCTGCTTCTGTCACAACCTTTCATATGTCACTGGTTTTGGGTTTCACTGGTGTCCCTGTAAGGCTTTAACCAGGCAGGGATGTTTTCTGAAATGCTGAAGTGCTGGGCTTAGGAACCAGCAGATTTTGCTCCTGACCAGCACCATTTGGGCTACATCCAGCTCAGCTACCACCCAGCACAAAGCATTTTAAGGATCCAGTTTAGGCAAATTATCAATTTAGCCATTTTTCAGTTTATTCCCCCTGTACCTAACAAAATACAACTGTCCACTTCTTTCAGTCTTGGAACCTCAGAGTGACTTCAATCCCTCTGAGGATTCACCATTTAGAGCACCACTATTTGATGCAGTGAAGTACATGCTTCATCAAAAGATGTTTTTATACAGACTACTCTTAGCAGCCCCAATTTATAACCTTTTTGCTTCCACATCTTGGAATCCAAAATGTAAAACATTCTTTTGCAAATGGTCTCAACTCTATAGAGAGTTATGGGCTGGAGGAACAGGAAAGGCAGTGTCAGGATCCCAATTTCATGTCAGACAAGTTGGGACAAGCCTGAGAAAAGGCATTTTGGCTATTTCCCATAACAATTTACAAGCAATCCATACAATGCTGTGTTTTAAACCTCACAGATTAGTAATGTTTCATACATGATTAGAGGGGAGATGAGGAAATGAAAGTATGTAGTGTTTATATAAGCCAAGCATGTGAAAATTTTTCAGTGACTCACAACATAAAAGCAATTGTAAATCCCAAGTAACAGCCCTGAATTTGTGCAGAAATGAACCATCTCCCAAGAAGCCTGTGACAAGTATTTTCACCTCAAATATTTCAATGCGCACGCAGACTCGCATACAAAAAGCCTGTCAAAAGGTCAAGAGTCAAAAAACTGCAATGCCACCCCTGTGTTTTTATATAAATCCCCTTTTAATCTGTTTCTTTTCAGACCCCAGGCACAACGAGGCCCTTACCTGTTCATAGCAGGATCATTCATGAACGCTCGGTAACCCTGCAAGTAAAACTTGCAGAGAGTCAGAACTCCCAGAGCAACAAAAGAGACCGTGAATACCAATCCCAGCAGTGAGTACGGAGTGCTACAGCATTCGGCAATACTGCCACGAGAGAGGGGAAAAGAAACAAAAAGAAAAGGTTGATCAGGCAAAAGCAATGTGATGAGCTCTCCCCTTGTCCTGTTAACTGTGCAAGTTGGTTTTAAAGGAAAACTGGATTGGTTTCATGAAAATGTTGAAAGTTTTACGCCGCCATTAATTCCTCCAATAAAAGAAAAAGATGAGATGGATTCTATTAGTTCTTTCCAAGATATAAGTTCACTGCAGCTCCCCTCTGGAGGCAGGGCTGTGCTGTGACATCCCTGCAGTCCCCTCGGTGCAGGGCCACGTGGTGGCACTGTCCTGCTGCCGCTGGGGTTCCGAGCCACAGGCGAGCCCAGGGCCTCCACGCACTGAAGTCACTCGCTGGAATTTCACCCAGCACCTCAAACACCCAGTCAAAACAGACGGATTCACTAAGGCATGTTCCCCTCCTGACCATAATAATGCACACCAACATCAAACTAATAAATCCTCTCGGGAGACTGGGGCTTTTTGTCAGCATCCCTGTCACGGTCAGGTGGGCAGCACCTGTCTTTGGGGTGGCTGAGCCTTTTTCTGAAGCACCAGAAAAAGCCAGCAGAGAAGGATCCCCTTCAGCAGGTTTCTTCCTCTCTTTTGCTACAGCAAAGTCCCAGAGATTGAAATCCCAGACTTCATTTGACAGCTGTATCACCCCCTCTCAGGCTGCTCTTCAACTGGTCCTGGAATTGTGATATTTGGAGAAGCCCAAGCCCCAGGATGTGCTTTGGGTTCCAAAACACTGCACTGCCAATACCAGGTAAAAAACCAACTGTCAGCCAGGGGTTACACAGCTGGAAATACTCATATGCATAATCCAAGGTAATACACTGACATATTCATTTAAAAAAATAAAAATAAATCTTCATTTTCCTCAGGAGAGTAGTCTTGAGAGAGAAATTGCCATGGTCAAAACCATGTCCTGCTAATTAACTAAGTGATGAGTGAAGCAGTCCAGTGCTCTGACAAAAGAGTTTTGAGGAAGCACATGCTTCAAAAATAAACAAAGCTCATCCAAGAGACATTTACTTCGTCTTTTTTAGTGACTACTGAAATACCCTTTGAAAGCAATTCACAGCAGAAAACGTTGATGTGTTTTCATATACTGTTTACAGTATTTCTGGTAAGCCTTCAAATTCTGCCTTTTTACCAAGCCAAGGGGGGCTGAAAAAGCTTTTAGATGTTCCTGGTGATTGAGATAGTGAGAAACAGTATTTAAAGCAGTTATTTATGCAGGGTATTTGAGGAACTCTAAGTTTTGCTTCGAAATAAATTATTAGTAATCAAGAGTCCTGTTTTTTCTGCCTTTTTGTCAGAGTAATGTTAGGACTCTTCTTAAACTTGATCTACTATGCAAGGGTCCCAGAGGAGCTTATGAGCTCAAGAGGTGCCTGGGGAGCTTTGCTATGTTTATGTGTCAAGCACAAGTTTATAAATTGTCCCAAAGAGCTGAACTTTTCATGGCTTCTCAAAAACCACAGCAGTTACAAACCCATGGAAAAGATTTTGAGAGGAACAAGAAGAACCATGAAAGGTACAGAATAGTTTTAAACAGCAAATATCAAAGAGCTTACAGGTCTGAGAAGAACAGACTTAGGCTACTCTCAGTTTTAAAGAAAACAACTTGATTTCCATGTCTCCCCTCCCCAGTACAGGAACTGAGGGGCACTGAATGAAACTATATTGATTCAAGCAATCAAAATGGATTTTTCATTATAGAGATGAGGCTGAGCTGTGAAAACTCCTTGCCTTGGGATCTTCCAATGACAAAAGTCTGCAAGGGTTTGAGGGCAGAAAGCACAAATTGATGGAAGAGCTTTTTGAGGGTCACTGAAATACCTATTAGCCACATCCAGCTAATAATCCAGCCTGACAGAAGAAGTTGGATGCAGGACTGGATGAGTCCTACGAAACATCCTGTTTGTCACACAATGGGTGGGTGCCCTTCCAGGAACCCATCTGCAGCCACTGCTGGGAACTGAATACAGGCTCCAGCAGGATTTGGTCTGACCCAGCACAGGCACTCTGACCTTCTCATAGAAGTCAGACACAGCTGTTTGTACACCCCAATTGCTCCCACCTGAATTGCAGCCCCACTGTTTTAAGCAGTCATTCACTTGAAGGGCACAGATGCAGAATTCACTCTTTTTCATGGAAGAGCATGTCTTTTCTTCCACTTTGTTGAACAGCCAGCACTTTGTTATTACCTGACCTGACAAGGTACTTCAGCTCCCTCCTAGGGGTCAGTGGCTGTTAGTGATACCATCAGTTTGTGTTTTTAAGATGAATCAGTGTTTTGTCCCTGTTTTGCCACAAATAAGAGAAGTATAACAATTTGGTGTAGGAATAAACTCAACTTCAAGGAAAAGGATGGCTTCTCCTCTATTGTAACAAAACTAAAATTGCAGCAGAAATGAATAGGAAGAAAAATTTCAGACCCCAGTGGCTTAGTTAACAACCAGGTAACACAGTCAGTGCTTCTGCATAATGCAGGGTGACACCATGAGCAATTTTAATACTATATGCAGTAAAAATCCTTGGCATTTCTCCTTAATGATAATTAATTTTGACAGTTTACATGATGGCACCACAGACAGATTTACAGCAAGGCAAGGAAAAAAATCTGATTGGAGAAGTGTAGTGATGAAGAAGCTACTAACCAAACAGCAGAACTAATGATGTCTGACCCCTAAAGAGTCTGCCCTGTGTTAGCTGGATGTTTAGAAAACTATTACCCCTCTTTTCCCCATCCCACTATGGCACTGTACCTAATCTGCCTAACCCAGCTTCTGCAGCTCCCCCAGCTCCTCTCTGCCCTGCATTCCTGCTCCCTTTGCAAGTACAAGCAGCTGAAAAATGCATGTAGCTTCCAGCCAGGAGAATCCCTCGAATGCTGCTTTTCAGTAACAGCACTAACACAGACCTCTATCCTTTATCTTATAACCTTTAAACTTTATGGCCTATAAAACTTTATAGGTTTCTAGAAAGCTTTTATGAATCTGGTATCTTTCTGATCTTTACACGTCTGCCACATTAACCATTAGGCTCTGAAGTTGCTTTGGGAGCTGGGTGCTTTGGCTGCTTGGATGAACTCAAGAATGTGCCCTGTAGGAGTTGCTCTTTCTGTAAAGAAGCCCCTTGCAACTCTGGACTCCTCCCCTTGGTGGGCAAATCCACTCTCAAGGAAGCTCACCCCTGATCCTGTTACCATGGTTTAAGCCTATTCTATATTTCCCCACCCCTGTGTTCTGTTATTAGTTACCCTATGTATCAATCCTAAGTTCCAGAACTTGTTCCAGAAAGTTCATTGTAGTATAGTTATTAATTGGTTATGTACCCCTGTTCCCTCCTCCCTCTCCAGCTCAATGGTTAAGCTAGCCTGGCTTTGCCCCTACTCCTCCCCTTAACCCTATCCCTGATTTGTTACCACCTTTGTATGAAAACTCCAGCACAGCCTTTGTTCTGCGCTCTTGGGAGATGGATCTAACTAAGTAAACACCTGTTACTGCCACTCCAAGAGTTTCTCCTTATTCCGCCAGCAGTCGTGGATCTGGGAAACCAACAAGAACCCTAAAACCTTCTCTCTGGGCTCGTGGGTCTCTTGGAGAGACTGCTCTCCCCCCTCGGCTGACCACGGGCTTGGTCCTGGGGACAAAGAGACACCACGACCACCGGCAGCCTGTCCCAAGGCTGCCCACGGTCCCGACACCTACGAACTGATATTAAATATCCTTTTTATTTAATAGTGCCCCACACCAAAACGGTGAAGCAAGACCAAGGCTCAGAAAGCAACATGATCGTGAATAAGATATCAGATGGACTGAACTTCAGCTGAAATAGTTCAGACTTAAAACCAATTTATACGCTGAAAACAACTTCTGGACCAAAGCTCTAATTATGGCTACTCCTTCCTCAAATAACTACTTTGCTTTCTTTGGGAGCTCTCCCACAGTTCTATTAATGTTGTCTGCTCTGAATGGGATCCATGCCTTTGCAGGATAGCTTAACTGGGTTGATATGCATGGTCGCTGCAATAAGGACAAATATTTCCTGGGTATCCAAGTACAATAAAGCCAATATCCACATCTCATCTCTGAAAGAGCACAGATACTCATCTCAGAAGACAGTAACAGAAAACCAAGTATCTCCAAGCTCCTGAATTACCTGGTCAAGAAGAGGAAGAGGAGCCTCTCTCTGGAGGCAGGCTGGTCCCGTGTACTGAAATAGGAATAGATCTGAAGAGCAAATAAGACGAGCCAAAACACCATGAAAAGCACTGGGACCACCAGCTGGTTCCACAGAGACATCCCCAGTGCCAGGAGCCCATACACCTCCACCACCTGGAGAGACACAAAAAGGCAATTTGTTATTGAGTCACTGCACCTGGGGTTTGATAACAAAAGGAAAGTCAACAGTATAGTCACAAGGAAGGCAAGGATAATCCACATGACATCAGCCATCCCACAGGAAGAGAGGAGGTACATCAAAGTCCAGTTTGACAAAGGCAGAGCTCAGGTTCAGCAGTGACACATTTCCAGTCTGTCTGGCAGCAGGGAGAAGTACCTGACTGTGCAGCAGCAAACCCTCAGAGCAGCCCAGTGTCCCTTCCTATAAACACCTGGCTGGGAGCTGCTCCCTGCAGCCCACTCACAACCAGAGGAATGAGGACATGTGGCTCTGGGTCATGCCAGCCCCCTCAGACCCTCTTGCCCAGTTTAAGTCACACTAATGTTGTTTTCTCTGTAGTTACTGCAGACTCACTGCACACATTAGACACTGAAATGAATCACACTATTAAAAAAAAAGAAGTAGTAAATCTATCTGCTGACCTGTTTCTAAGGAAAAACTTAAATACCCCACACATTTTATCAGCTTCATTATCTCAGAAGGATCACATACGTAATCCACCAAGTCTTTTGAAATTCATGCTTAAGACTTCTATTTGAAAGACTCTGAAGCTCAAAGTACTTACTTTGAATTGGAAAGACTAAGTTACAATTATTTCCAAAAAGCTGGAACTTCATATAGATGGACTTAGGTCAAAAGGAAACCACTCATAACTACTAATTCCTCATCACCTGCTTCCCACAATGACACAGAAGCCATCGTAGCAGGGAATTTTTAGCAAATGTTAAAAAAGCTGACAAGCATGAGGGATATGACACTCACGGGACCTGCTGCAGCACTGGGGCTGATGGACGAGCAATATGCTGCTGGCAGGGACACAGTGCCAAGCTCCTGCTTTGCTCACAGACTTGTGAGGAAGTGCACCTGCCCTCAGGAGACTCCTCTGGCCTGAGACCAAGGCAAGCAGTCCTGTGCAGCTCCTGGCAGAGTGCTCCACCACATCGGGAAAGGGTCATGCTATGCTCATAATGTAGATTCATAACCGTGAGGCATTTCTGGCATCTTCTGCTGCAAACAGGCAGCCAAGGTTCTGGGCCTGCTTTTAAATTATACCACTGGGCACAGTCTAACACGCACACAAACACAAAAAGCTGCCCTGGTCCACCTGTTAGGGCTCTCGGGAAACACTCCTGGTGTTTAATATCCCAATATTCACCAAGTTTTGACATTAAAATCAAACTCGCGATCAAATCCAGCCTAAAATAGCAGTAAACTCACAAACACCAGGACAGCACTGAAAACCAGCAACTGTTCAGAGTTACGGCAATGGAAATACAAGCAGGAAAATATTCCAGTTGGAAAGGCAATATTCTCCTCTGGAATACACATCTAGACTTGATTTGTAGCAAAGATGCAACCAGTTATATGAACACATCATGAGTGAATGTTCTTTCTGCTGTTTCAGGAACACAAGCAAAGAGCAGCAGGCTCTTGAAAAACAAAAATCCTGGGGTTTGCCAGTACAATGTGAAAATCACTCACAGCTATTCACTGCAACTCTACTACATGCTTTTAGAAAAGCAGCATCTAACACTCTTATAAACCCAGTGCCACATTACAAATTTTCTGCATTTCCATTGGGAAAACACTTTATGCCCTCTGCATAAAAAGCCAGGAGAAAGAGTATGATCAATGCCCAAAAGCCAGGAATACAAGGAGTATTTCCTCATGGTTACTATAATACAACCTGGCGTGAAAAGATTTGAAATACTGGAACAGGGCAGGGGAGAGACAAGCAGTTCTACAGATGAGGAGGAGACTTGGGTAACAGCAATATTTACAACTCAATTCTGACAAACAAACAAAAAATCATCAAGAAACAACTATTTTTCCCCCTCAACCAGGAATATATTTGCAATTAAAACATTTGTAAGATGCTGAAGTGTTTTAAATGCAAGTGTCTAATAAAAAATAGGTAGAGGTCTCAAATCCCCATCTAATCTGAAATTGACTTCAGGAAGCCAAACTGTGCATCCGTTCATGCACACGGAAAATGGAAGTGCTAGTTCCAACCTTTTGCAAGGCTTTGAGCTGTCCAGACACGCAACTATTTTACCCCAAATGTTGCCACTCATGCACAGTAAATATATTTCTATTCTCACTGGAAAACAGGATATTGAAGCTTTACCAGTCAGCTCCCAAATTAATTTTTAAATCAGCAAATCTACAAGCCAGGGGAGGTTTTGACTGGATATCAGGAAGAATTTCTTCACTGAGGTCAGGGATTGGAAGAGGCTGCCCAGGGCAGTGGTGGAGTCACCATCCTTGGAGGGATTTAAAAGATACATAGATGAGGCATTAAGGGATATGTTTGAGTGGTTGGACTTGATAATCTCAGAGTTCTCTTCCAACCTAAACAAATTTATAATTCCATGGACGAGGTCAGACCATGCTAGGTGCTGTACAAACACAGAAGGATAATCCTGCTCTAAAGACCAGCTACATACAAAATAAATAACCAGATACCAATGATCGACAGGACAGGCTGAGACCTTGGCACGGCACACACCTCCTGCTGCCAAGGTTTTGTTTATGTATGACAGATATGACAGCAAACAAGAGCTTTAAAGAAGGTTTTTAAAGAGCCTAACAAGTTAGTTTTCAGACTGTTTCTGAAGAGCAGAAGGAAAAAAAATACAGTGGCTTGATTAGGAAAAAAATCCAGCCTGTGATGAGAGCTGAAACAGTGGCTCAGTCAAAAGCCAAGCAAGCATCAATCTTTTTATATTGAAATATACAGAAAGATGCATATACATATATATTTTATATAAAAAAACAGGAGATGTGGTGTTTCTGTACCCCTGAGAGAGTATCTTTTGAACTACACATATATCAGATGTCAAAGCATTAGGAAAATGGACACATCAGATCAATCTTATTGAGGTCTCAGTAATGCTGCTGCTCTGAAGAAATTACCAGACTTTTCAAATCACTGTGCAAGTTACAAATCACTAAGTTAATGATTATTAGAGTCAAAATCAGCTTCAGTGTCACTCCCAATTTAACACTTCTATAATTACAAACACCTTTCATATAGAAAGTGTTTCTTGAAATGAACACGTACTACAATAAATGCACAAGGATTACTTTCCTTACTTAAAAAGGCTGCAAATAAATTCCAGTCTGACACAATTGTGTATTTTAGCCTGGATTTGGGAAGGAATAAACAACGTCCAAGTAAAGTGGCCAAGCAGCATAATTCAGGCTCATGTCTTAACTACTCACCCATCCAAAGTTATAATAAATTAAAGAAAGGAGATGCTATGATAGGAGCTCATTTGGTTGGCTAAGAACGGATGAGTTAACACACAAGCACATGTGCACAGAAGACAGCTAAAGTGGTTTTTAACTTCTTCCCTGCATAAAAGGCTCAGAAACAGAATTGTAACAGAATTTTTACATTCACCATCTCACCTGGACAAGCTCCCTGTACGCAGACTTTGCCAGGTTATAAGGAACCAGGAGATTTGAGGCCAGGAAGTAGAGAACCTCTAAGCCGGTGAAAATCATGGCGAATTTGTTGATGATGACGATGGTCTCGAGCGGGACGAGGCAGAGCCGGGCCAGCAGAGGGAGCATGTGCGCGGAGAAGAGCCAGATCTGCTTGGTCTTCATGACGCAGGAGCAGAGCGTGCACACCACCAGCTGCCCTGGAAACGCGACACAGCGGTTCAGAATCAAGCTGATTATCCCCTTCAGGAAAAAGCGTATTTTAATACGTTATCTTCCGAGAACACCGTTATCGACATCCAGCACATTATGACGGTTCTAACTAGGACATCTCTGTTACGAAACCAGGCTCCTCTCCGTGTCTTTTGCTGGGTCACTGAAGTTACCCTTTCCAAAGTGCGCACAGTGAATGCTTTCACTTCCCAGATTAGTGAGCTGTAAACCCCAAACACATGCAGAATCAGATTAATAAAGCCCCAGGAATAAATCATACAGAGGATAACCCAACAAGCCAGCCCTCTTTCTCCTCAACTCAATCCCATCAGTATCTGTACACACAGCAGCTTTTTCTGAAGCCCAGCTACACTATTTCATCCTGACCTACACAAAAAAGCAATCAGAGGTCCCAAATGGCTTTCAGAGCAACAATATTTACACTGTCAAGAGGAATTACAGGCCAAAAACAGCAACAGGAGAACAGCCAGGTCAGCAGCTGAGACTTCAATAATTTCATAATGCCCTGAGGCAGTTGCTCAGAATGATCACTGAAGCTTGCAAGTGACAGATAATTAACAACTAAATTCTCTTTAATAGCTGGTGGGGACACAAGCATGAGCACATCTCCCCCACACAGCCACAGATCTGGAGGGTGGTATTTCTAAAGCACTAAGACCACTTCAGTAAAACTGCTCCCATCAGAGACACTGAAGTTGTACCCAGAGGAAACTGAATGGGCCAAAAGGTACATTGCCTGGGTAAGAACAATTCTCACTCATCATTCTGCAGTGAGGAAGAAATTTATGGCATATTATTTGATATTTTTATCTGAATGCCACAATACATGGTACTAAATTCAAGTAAAAATGCCTATTTTGGAACCACCTCCATAATGTCTGCATTTCATAACTCTCCCTGAAACCAGGAGCTGGCCTTAGGAAAACAGAGGAACCAGACCAAGGCCAGTAACATCTCTAGGTCAGCACGAACTCCATGTGCTCACATAAGCTCACTGACCTTGTAAGCCCTTCTGGATGGGCTGGGGAGGGAAGCTGCGAGAGGAGACACAGCAGTACCAGGGTTTTGCTTTCATTCTGCCAAGCTTCCCTACCTAGGGAAGGACTTCTGCTTTCAAAATAACTGCAACTGTGCTGAAAGCAATCTCTAATCTCTACTACTTAAGCATACAAAGTTCTCCCTCCTTCACGCTGCCCTCTTTCAAGTTAAATTCCTACTGCCAATTTGACAGATGTATTTCTGAATTGGATGTCTCTGCAGAACAAGCACCCTTGCTCTCAGCAAGGCACTATCAGCATACTGGGTCTTCTAAGCCTCAGAGAAAGTTACTCTACTCATCTCTTTAGGCGTTCAGCAGACTCCAGCTCTGAAGCATTCTCCCTGTGCTTTGTTGTTCTCTGCCCACACACACGTTGCTACAACCCTATTTAAGACACCACCGGCACACTGCTGTGCTGTCATATTCAGGAGCCTGGCAGGCAGCTTGCAAGGATTTCTGCAACTCATGGTAACTAAGGCAACTCAGCTTCACACACAAAGGGACACAAACACCAGCATCCAACGTGCTCTTCAGCGTTTAATAAGAGTGTCGTCATCTGAAATCAAATACTGCCACAGCATCAAACAATCCAGTGCTCTCTGGGATGACTCGGGAGCTCTCAGATCACAAATCAGAGCCTCTGAGTTCAGTCTCAGCAAACAGCAGAACCTGCTTTCCTCCAACAGCCGCATGTGGAGTGTGCTGCTCATCCTTTCTCAACTCTGGACTTCCCACTCTTTTAATTTAAACACTGATCAAAAGTTACTTGTCATGGGAAGGAGAATTGTACACACCATCAAAGGAAAGACATAGAGCACTTTCTCTGAAGGCTCTGGTCTCCCCTCTGAAGTGTGCACCTTGTCAATTCTCAACCCCTGCAGGAAAGGCATGCATGTGTCCAATGGAGCTTTGAGTGATGGTACTTCCCATTTTAAACTGGGGTAGCAGCACCTTAGTTCAGGACAGCCAATCTCTCTCTGCAGTAACTCACACTTGATCTGCAGGTGGGGCTGTACAGCATCAGTCATCAACATCACACAGCAGGATCAGCCAGAGAAAGTAGCCTGTACCTCATATCAGATCATAAATTTTAACGCTCTAGCTATCTGCTAAGACTATCAAATCCAGGTGAATGTTTGCACCCTGTAAACTGAAATGCTGTGGCCTGAAAACTCACAGACAGCTAATGAACCCCAGCTGGAACACCCCTGGGAGACACCAACCAGGTTCCTCTGCTAGGGAATGAGGCAATAAGGAAGAAATCCATTGTCTGAACTTCCTGCCCATTCTTTTCCCTTCCCCAAACCTCCACAAATCCATTAAACATTGCTGACAGGTAGCCAGAGCCTCTCAGCTCGTAAGCTAATGGAAAATGTTCAACAAGAAAGCTGACACGGCACAGGCACTGTACAGGCCACTTGGAGTAGAGAAGTATCTTTATTTCATTCACAATTTTAGAAAGCTGATGTTAACAAACTCCCTGGCTACATCAGTGACTGTTACTCAACAAAAAGGTATCCTAAAGTTAATATAGAATCCCATTACTGTGCCATAAGAATAAGCAAGTCTTCATGGTAGCATCACTTGCAAAACCACACAGCAGCTTTGAAAACTTCACAGCTGATGGGCTCCCAAAGTGGCTCACTCATCCAAGGGGCCATCTCCAAAGACATTTATTTCTTCCATCCAGCATTAGGAACACATTATTATCCCTAGACAACAGTCATCAGACTGAGATGCAGCGGAAGAAATGACTGTGAGATCCCATTCAAAAAGTACTAATGAATAGAAGCATTAACAAAGGTTATGTTTGTGAACCAAGTGATATAGTACATAATTCCCTTAATTTTGACCAGAACTCCAGGAACCAGAGCTGTACCAGTGGCACCATTATTCCATTCCCTCATGCACCTGCTTTGGTGCCTGTCAGCAGAGCTGCAGCACAACACCCTGTCTGAATGTGTGAGAAGAAGATGGAGCAAAGCACCTGTACATTCATTTTGCTGTGAAGATGACACCACTCAGTGCTGTGTATTCCTGAGACTCCACTGAATAAACACCCTTGTGTACAACAAATCTGAAACATTTCATATTTATACAAAACACTGTCAAGCCTCACAGACCCCTTTCACAAGTCTTCCCCAAAGATGACTGCTTGTCATCAAGACCAAAATTACATTTTCAAGTTGGCTTTAAAAAAATAAGGAAAATTAAGAATGGGGATATTAAGCATGTTAACACATAAACATTTGCTAGTACAATCACAAGCACTTATTTCTGAAACACAATTACAGTAAGGGGGCCCTTTAGTGTGATACCTGCTACAATCCAAAACTGTATTGGATAAAACTATTATCTTTTTCTCACTTGTTTTTAATACCTATTAAAACCTGGATGCAGCATGCTGGGTTTGATTCTCTGTTTAGTTTTTAAATTGTTACTGAATGACACAATGCCTCCTGATCTCCTCCTGCCCAGGCTTGCCTGCTGCTTTGTGAAGATCTCTGAGGGATTCTGCTTTACCATGGAACCCTGCATTGCACCTGGGAGAGATTCACAGGACTAATGACAAACATTTTCTCACAAAAAACACACCAAAAGCTTTAGCTGTACTTTGGTGTCATTTGACGAGACAGAAAAATGTATCTAGACATTCAGAGGAGAAAGGAAATTATATCTAAATAATATTTCCTTGAAAATTACCAATGTTACTTCTATTAAAAAATATTAAAATCAAAGACAAAATGGCACATTTGAAAGTAAGGATGCAGGCAAACAGGAGATGGGTAAATTCTGTCAGACCTAACATCCTGTAAAGTAGTAAACCCATTTTTATCTGCCAGTAGCAGCTGCAAGTAAACAGAAAGCAGCTGAGTTTTGCCAACAGTACATGGCTGACTAAATCTGTCAATAATCTGATGAAAACCACAGATCTTAGTGAAAGGAATTAAGGAAGATTTTTCTTCCAAGCTTGTCTCAGGCTTCATTTTAAAATGCGGGGGGTGTGTGTGTATTCCAGTATCCTCTCAGGAGAACATATGGTTTGGTGTAACAACCTTAACACTGAATTTATTCTCTCCCAGTCAAAGTTCAAAGGGCAAGGAAACACTCTGGGGAAATGCAACTCTTCGTTATTTATTTGGGATTTTTAGGTAGAGAAGTCATCTCTACCATTAATCAAACAATTTAAATGTGTTTGACTTGTTACTCCTTAACTCTTTAATTAGAAATATCCCCAGGACTCTGTAAAAAAACCAGTAGCCTGTAGTCCCATGCATACACCCACCTATGTATTTCACCAGGTTTTGTAAGAGAATGACAGTGTTCAGCTATAAAGCCAATAAAGAATTAATGTGTACGACATCTGAATTGACAAAAACACTACAAATGCACGTTACTGTTGAAATTTCTCCAGTACTTTCTACATTAAGGGTATTACAGACACTCCAGTTGTTCTGAATCAGACTGCAAGTCTGAGAATAACAGAGGCAGAGCATAACAAACAAATATGTTTGTGGAAAATATTTCAGAGCTGCAAGTATGGGGTATTGGTAAATCAGTGGCATAGAAAAGCCAGGCAGGGTACAGCTATCCTCCCATGCCTCTTGCATATTAATAAGAATCACAACAAGTTAAAGTAATAAAGGAGATTTGAAACCAATAGGTAAAACACACATAGGTTCTAATGAAGAGAGTTAGAGCTCTCTCAATTATTTAAAGCACTTACCTACTAAAGCAGTCATGAAACGGTTCATGGAGAGAGGCTCCAAGTACATTGGTCCTTCATAGCCTGATTCCAATTCACTCCTCACATAATCCCTGAAAAACACAAATCCACCAACTATTATGATCCGTCTGACTCAGACAAGAAGCAATTTATTCATTGCACATATATGTAACTTCAGTGTATGTCACAGCCAATTAACTAAAATGTAAAAAGCAATATTAACACTACTATTCCAGCAGCCACGCTGATGGAAGGATCCAACTGAGGCATGACTTAAGCGAGAGCAGAATTATCTGTAATTAGACACTGCCAGAGCTGTAAAAATCCTTTGGGACATCTAAGCTGTTCTTCAGAGCGTGGCCTCAAACTGCTTATTGACAAAGCCTCTTAAGCACCATTCCATTTTTAAGTATCCTTATTAAGTGGTTTTCTTCCTAACAATAATTTCTTTTCCCACCAGCAATGTGTGGGAAAAAAAATTGAGAGCTTGACAGAGAGATCTTCCAATTTAATGCTTATAGTATTTTACACTTCAGAAGTTCTTTACATTTAATTAAAAAGTAAGTCTGAAGAAAAAGCAGTAGTCATGGACTAGAGACAGGAACAGAGTTGCTACCTTTTTGTCCAACACGATTTAAAAGTTTAGTTCTATCGTACCAGATACCCACAAATGGATAAAACACTACTGACAGACACAGTAAGAGAGCCTGAAAACCTGTAATTCCCCTCAGAAAAGGTGGGCTGGGAGGGTGGGTGGGCT
>VZTZ01008487.1:565991-598433 GCA_013400955.1 Drymodes brunneopygia | reverse complement strand
CTGGCAACCAAAGTGAAAGGTAAGAACCTGAGGACCCTGGGCAGTTTGCTACTGCTGCTGGTCATCCATTGGGTCTGCCCTCGAGTAGGTTAACACACCAACAGAACTCAAAACACCAACCTCACACTAAGAGCAGGCATTTCACACCTTCAGAAGCTGATCCTGGACTAGCACAGCAGGAATTCTGCAGTGGCTCCTTAATCCCCTGCCATCAGAGAGCAGGCAATACCCCTGAACTTGCACATCCAGATCCCAGCCCCTTTTTCTGCCATGCCCTGTGACCCTTCCTGCTCCATCCTCGTTAGGACAGCACCAGCTCTGGCATCAGCAGCACAAAAGCCCTGTGCTTGTTTCTGCCTGATGCTGTCCAGCCATTCACATCCACCTGCATCACATCAGGGAATGCCAGACAGACACACTTGATCTGACCCCGCGTGGAGCTCGCAGAGTCTCTTTGCTCGAGGGGCAATTCAGTTATTCCGTGTTTATTTTTATCAGTGAGGCAAGCCACGCTTGCTGGGAACAGATGCAGACAAAGCACAGCAAAACAGGGCTGGAAACCATAGCCAATACAAGAATTGCTCTTTTTATTTCAGTGCAGAAATAGCAACTTAGTGCTACTGGGACCATTCACTTCTCCCCAGAAATGTGGGAATATACCCTGCTTGCTACCCCAAGCAAAGGTATTCACATTTTCATTTGCAAAAAATCTCTGGAATTCAAGATATAAATCTCAAAGTACTAAAACAAACACTTCAAAGCCTGTTCTTCATAGCTGACAACGCTGCCTACTCAGAGCAGCTTTTCAAGTGTCATAGTGTATGTGAGGTATGTTGATATGAGTTCTTCAGACTGCAACCTACAATTAAAAACACATGAGGACTGAAAAGGCACCTAAAACTACAATTCTAGACAGAAATCTTCCCCTTATTCTCCAGGTATAGCTAAGCACATTTTTATTATTTTATCTTATACCTGTCCTCCAGGTATAAGCTAAGTGCTTTTTTCCCACCTTCCAAAATCCAAAAGGCTGTAATCCTTGGGGCAAAGGGGTATTTTTGTATTTATTTACATCATATGGACCAGCAGAAAGCACTTTCTGAAGGCATCAGCAACACAAACAGGATAATCCATCAGTTACAAAAGGGTGAAAAAAATAATAGCCCTTGCAAGATGCTGAAGATGGCTTTTTGTCTTGGCAAAATCATGCTCCATCAAATTTTGGGTGGAAACACTGGCTATTTATAAGCTACTGGAAGGAAAGCAGTGAAGACATCAAGTTTCTTCTATACTGGTTAAGAAACAGGTTACAAAATCATCCAGGATATCAAGTGCATCAAGATGACCTTACACAACAAGAGACACGAACAAAGCTGCACTTACAGTTGCTTCTTCAACACCAGAACGTGCTTGGAGATGACCCAAATTTCTTCGAGCTACATTTCTTGCTGTTGTCTGATTCACTCATCTGCACAGAGGTCTGCACTTGCCTGAATTCCCTAAGTAACTCTCAATTATAACTGAGTTTTAGGCCCACCAGCTTGCAGAAGCAATGTTTTAAGATCTCCTAAATTTTTTAAACAGTATTTGTAGCTGATGTCTGAATGAGGAAAGTGAAAGCAATGATTCTCTTATTACCAGTACAAACACAAGGATCTTTTGGCACAGACACCAATCAGAAGATGCCTCGAACAGCTGCAGTGCCATACAAGATGCTGAAAAAAGCAAGTGCCTGCACTCAATTTTGATCAATTAAAGCTGTATTAATCTGCAGCTTTTACATTTGAGGATTGTTCACTTTACTGCAGCAATGTAAGAAAACAAGAATGCTAAAATCATTATTTACTAGTTAATGAAATGACTGAAACTACATTACTTTATAAAATTAGGATTTAAGAATAAAGCTCAGATCAGACTGCCTGCTGTTCATGCTGTAGATGCATTTTCAGCCTCATTTAATCCAACTGCTGACCTGTTCACAGGTACCCATGGACAGCCATGACTGAATTGCCCAACAAAGGTAAAGAGATACAGAGCTTCACACATGATCATTTTTTGCTACTGAAGTACAAAAAGGTCTTTCATTACTAAAAATATGCTTTATAATTGACTGACATAAGGCACAGTGGTTATCTGACCTAACTGACTCATATTGGTGACATTTACTTTGGCTGATTAATCTCCACTGTCAACATCAAAAACACTCTCATAGACTTCTAATGTCTACAGACAACCTTAAAATTAAGTGTATTTTAAGTTTATCCATCAGGAAAAATTCAGTCCCTTGCTCACTCCCTTCTCATTTTAATCTCTGTGAGGCTCAACACACTTGGGATACAATCAAAATAAAACTGCAAAACATGAAATAGGATAATGATATGAACTCCAGTTTTTGCATTAACAGTGTGTTTAATTGCATCACTTCTGTTCTGCATAACTGCATCACTTATTTTCCCAAGCTGCTTTTTGCTAGAAATGGGTAAAAGAAATGTGATTCTTTTAAGCAAGACACATAAAATAAAACCAATGTTCACCTTCCTTGTCAGGAGCAGCAGGACTGTGGTAAATTAATTTAGTTCACTGAATTCTTTCAAACTGCATTATTTTGTCTGAGTAGTTTTCCTCAGCATGAGCAGCTGCAGTTGCTGGAGTCCTCAGGCACAAGCTGCAAGCTCCCACCTAGGAAAGCTGAACTTATCTTGAACTTCTGCTCAGTTACATGAAGGGGATCCTGAGACCAGTGTGAACTCTGGTTCACAGCAGAAGCTGCAAACCAGATAAAAGCAGCCAACACCCACCTGGAGATAGAACAAGAATCCTACAGGGAACAAGAAGATCCAGACAACCCTCCCCTGGACCAAGGGGTGTGTGCAAAGCACACGAAGAGTGGATGAAGGATGGGTGCATTGACTGTAAAGGTACAAATGCTCAGTGATTTGTGTGCTCTGGGTCCCTGGCTGCAGACACCAAGCTCAAGCTGTTCCTGTTGCTGTGCCACTCCATTATTAAACTAATTTTTCCTGGAACTGGAAACTCTGCTGCCGGAAACAGACGGGATCTCAAACCACTTTCAAAACTTCTTGTCTCCAAATATCCAAGTGCTGGCATCAGGTGAGTTCATCAGGTATCTCTGGAGCAGGAGGCATTGACAGGTGAGTGTTAAAACTCCCTAGGCAGATTTGGAGAAAGTCTGTGAGTCTGGGTCCCTTTCAGTATCAGAGTGTGTTTGAGTCCCTCCTGTGCAGCTCACTGAGGGCTACACAGCCTGATCAGAGTAATGTGCTCACAGAAAGGGGATTCAATTCCACATGTAAAAATGGGGTTCACATCCCTCATAGCAATGGGAAATATAATCCTTTAGATACAAACTGCTGGCCAAATCTGAGACTAAGACTGGATCCAGCTGCACCTACACTCCTCTCTGAACCTCATGACTCCACCAGGAGGGTCTCCCTGACCATCGTTTTTGCTGCTTTTTCTTTATTCTTTCTGGTAACAGAGAACAAACTCAGCATAGAAAAGGGGATGCCCTTGGCCAAGGTATTGCAAAATTGGGAAAAGATTTATGGTACAGCTCAATTATCTAAAGAGCACACAGTGGCCTTCTGCCAGGAGGAATGGCCATATATTACTAGGACAGCTGGTGGGGGCCCCGGGAAATCTGGCCACTACAGGGAACTTTCAATCAATTAAGACTCACTTATTTACGACTCCGCTTAGAGGATAAAAGCCCTGGACAAATGCATTACTGTTTTAGGAAAAGAAAATTGGATACACCAGTCTCATGTCAAACGAGCGCTGAGTAACCAGCCAGCTAATGAATGATGGCACTGAAGAACTGATACTCTGAAGAGATGAAGTGGGACAGCTCACTCACCACTCGTGGTGCTGTTAACCCAGATGACCACAGCTGCATGGCTAAGTACAAAATCAATGCACAATTCAGTGTGGTATAAAGTTAACAAGGCTAAAGAGGAGCTAATTCACACAGATTGTTAGGGGCTGGGTGACCAAACCTCTGTAAAACCCAAAGAAGCAGCTCTCATCTTTTGCTGTGAATCCAATACAGCTCATGATTGAACTTTAATAGAGAGAACCAGCAAGACCAGAGTTGACTGCCCCAATGCTACTGTTGTTTAACATTCAATTCCAGCTGCTGTGTGTGGTTGGACACTGGATTTCAAATAAACGGAGTATTTTTAATGCAACCTGTGAAAAAAATTAACTTTAAAAAATTAGCTTAATATCAACCACTGCCCAGCACAATGAGCTTAGTTACCACCCCTCCAGAGGTAAGGAAGGAGCTGATCACACAAATTTCTGAAATCAGGAGTGGCTCTTAGCTGCATGCAAGCAAGACTGTACATACAATCTGTGGTAGTAGCCACAACCGTAAGAGAAGGGGAAGGGTGTATCTTACCAGCTGAAAGAAAACAAAAAAAAAATTGGGAAAATGCAATTGATTTTGAGAGAGAATTCCAGCTGTGGTGATAACCGGCCAATTTCCAATATAGCCCCAGAGTAATAAGGGCACAGCTTCTGTCTCAACAATATGCAACACATGAAAATACACAATAAGCCCAATCCCTGTGTTAGGATTGAGTCCCAGTGGAACTGCCCCCTATCCACTAGAGCTGAGTATGGGCCCAACAAAACAGTATCACATGGCAGAGTGTCAATGTTGATGTGTGTGTTGTAGGGGATCAACAGGGATTTATTTGTGAAAGCAAAACCATCAAAGCTCAAGACATTTGTTTTGACACTGAACAAAACATCTGTCACTTGAAATACATTCTAAAGAAACCCCTGAAACTGTACTTGCTTATATTGGGAAAGCATGTGTTTGTGTAAGAACTCTCTGTAATCTTATGTTTGTAAATAACCTCACTGTAGGGACAAATAATCACTCCATTACTTCTAACTGTAGAGAAACACTGTGGGATGCAATTTTCATTATTCAGCTCCTATTATGTCCAATCAATTGATACAGTCCAATTATACTTAAGCTAAAATTTACTGCCTATCCCCCTCAGAACAAATCCTGCACTGGTGAGGAAGCCACTAAAGCCTGATGACCTGAATCTACTGCTGGAACATGTCCAAAACAATGGACAAAAAATTCTAGTCCCCATTCAGTGCAGAAGGGATGCATCATGCCATGGAAAGAGTGAAGAAGGAGGCACAACACTGATGGTGGAAGACTCTCTTTGGATGGTCACCAACAGCAATGGAATCAATATTCAGATGCTCCATCCAGTGGTGACCTTGTTCACTCTGCTTATTTTGTGCCTGTTGCTTGTAATAACATTGTATGTGAGACTAAGGGTTGTATTTAAAGACTTCATGAGTTTCTTCTGACATCTCAGCAGGAATGCTTAATTAAAAAAGCAGGACGGTTGTAAATGTAACTGTATTCTTTTGTCTGAGTGACTTTGCTTAACAAAGGTAGCAAAAGCTGCTGGAGTTTTAGGCCACAAGCTCCAAACTCTCACCAGCTCCAAGCTCCCACCAGAAAAGTCAAATTTATCTTGAACTTCTGCTCAGTTACATGATGGGGGGGGGGCCTGAGACCAGTGTGAAGTGGAAGATAAGGAGGCCACAACTCAGCAGAAGGTGAAACCCAGCCAGATAAAAGCAGCCAACACCCACCTTGAGATAGAGAAAGAATCCTACATGGAGCAAGAACATCCCAGACCAAAACCCACCATTGGACCAAGGGGTGTGTGCAAAGCACACAAAGAGTGGATAAGGGACGGGTGCATTGACTGGAAGGGTACAAAGGCCCAGGGATTTGTGTGCTCTGGGTCCCTGGCTGGAGGCACCCAGCTCAAGGTATTCCTATTTCTGTGCCACTCACTTATTAAACTAATTTTTCCTGAAATTGAAGCCTGCTGCAGGAAACCTAAGGCAAAGAAATTTCATTAAATTGGATTTTGGGTTTTTAAAGCTGACTTCTCTTTTTTCCATAAACAGATGGTATGTTATTTCCACCCAAATTGCCAGGTTAGCATGCTACATACAAATGTAGCATATTCTGGGATGCTCCAAGTATTCACAAATATTACCTAAACCATCTTTACACATTAAGGTAATTCTCAGTTCTGCAGTCAAGGAAACAAACATTTAAGAAATTAAGTGACTTGTCAAGGTCACATAAACCTGGAAGTCTGAAGTCAGAGCTTAACTATAAAATTCAGATGATCTTATTCCCAGACTTGCAGATGAACTGCAAGCTATTTCTGGGGTGGAAAAAAAGCGCTGAAAGCTGAAGTCTTTCAACAGCTCAGAATTTCCAGGACACTGCAGAGTCACAAGTGCCAGATGATTCTGGTCTTGTTCTATAATTTGCACTAACCAAACTGGCCTCAATATAAGACCTCTTCATCGGTCTTAAATAGCATCCCAACTGGTAGTGCATGCAAGCAAGTCCCTGGAAGTTTTCAGCTCTCAGCAGAATTACTAGCAAAAAACACTGAAAAACTGTTTGCACATGTGACTACTGTACGTCTTGTTATGATCAGGCTGCTAAATAGAAACATCAGTTGGAACTGGATAGCTTTGGCAACAAGAGGAACGGCTCTGCCAGCAGATATGTCTGTCACATTTTACTATGTTCAATATGAAAACTAATGGGATTCAAAAATTCTCTTGTAAGGCTAATTCAAGTGTCACTCCCCACATGTGATTCCCTGATTGTACAAAGGTTTCAAAAAGCTGAGAGCCCCTTGCACTGTGCTTCTTTCCAAACCCAATCATCCCTATGCCTAGGGAATGGGTAAGCTCACTCACCAGTGTCAGCAGCTACATTTGCCTTGCAAAATACCTCGGGAATACTCCTGGACTATTTGAATCCATGACATCTTTTAATTAAAAATATTTTTTGTGCTAGTTGATGCAAGATTTAATTAAAGTCTTCATTAACTCGCTCCAGGAGCACCAAATAGAGAAAGCTTAGTAGGAACATACCTAACAGTCCAAGCAATAGTTACTAAACACGTTACACAATGCAGCCTATAGAGTTTCAAACCTCATAAAGCAACAGAAGTCAGAATTTCTATTATAGAAACACAAACAAGGTGTTAAAAGCAAACACCCTTAAATGTATCAACCAAATGCAGAACATCTCCTTTCTCCTAAAAAATTTAAAGACCCAGAGTGGCATAAACCCCTCCAGCTGTAAATGTTCTGAACCAAAGCCCTGCGTCTGATGGGCATTTGTTACTGGATTTATTATTTCAACACAAGTTCTTAAATAATGTTTACATTGCTTTTTCTAATAAATAAGCCTTTAACCCTATAAGAAACACCCACAAACTCCATCCATAACAGCTCAGGACTCCTGTGAGGATGATAAATAAACCCTTTTTTCTTTCCTACCGAGGCCATAAGAGGCTATAACTCCTCTCTTGTACACTCATCCTTTTCAGGAAATCACCAACTGCAACTCTGACAGCCACAACAGCGATGTGTCAAGTCATCACAAAACCTTCATTAACACTCCCCTGAACTGCAACGTATCAAGAAAGACATTCCAGCAAATGCTCTGGAACAACAATTTTGATACAGAAACAACAAAACTATCACTTCCATTAAATCAATTGAAAGCACATTTTTAAATGTTTCCCATCAGCAAGCATCAAAATAAGTCAGGCTCAAATCCATATTTTCAAAACTTCCCATGCAAAGCTTTTAATGTGATGGCAGTGTCTTTGGTTCCAATTAAACATCGTGTCAGTATGAAAGTTTACACTGGCTTTCAACAGATTTAGCTGGGGCCAAACAGAGATGGTTGATTTTGTCTTGTTTGACTCAGTTCTCCAGCCTCTCGCTCTGCATTTTAGATCCAAAACACCTGCTTCCATTGTCAATTCATCTTCATGTACTGTATTTTCAGAGTAAATTCCACTACTACTTTGCTTTTACTGGATTCCAGGTCTCTATTTGGTCTCTCACTCGAGGTACCAGGAAACTAAAAGTAACATCCTGTCTGCTGTGTAAAACACCCCAGTGCTGAAAGCATTTTAGCTGAGGCACTGAATAACTCAGATTACTGCATCAGAGGCCACATTTAGTCTTGTGGTAAGTGTTTTCTCTCCTTAGATTAGTGGACATTACACTCCCCAGACAAGTAGCTCAAAATTCCTGGTGTATTTTCAATGACTTAAAAGAACTACTTGACTGCATACTTTATTCTGTAAACTTTTCCAAAGACAAAGAACAGGAAGATATATTTAGGCGTCTGACATAGAAAAAAGGCCTCCACAAAACCATTTATAGAAGATATTAACAAAATAACTGTTATTTTTCTAATTCCCAAACCAAGCCAACAAAATTAATCCATTTATTCTTACCTGGAAATTTGGTGCCCAGCATAAAGCAGCAGTGCAGTCAAAAAGTACAGGTAAAGCTGAACCAGGTGTTGCCTTGGTAAAGTTAGGAGCACAACACTTAAGATGTAACCTGTAACAAAAAGCAGAAGTTGGTATTTTAAAAAATACTATCTAATGCCAAATTAAAATAACTCTTAGCATATTCACAATTTAAGATGGGGACACATGGGCTGTACTCCATATTAGTAATATTAAAGCACACTCCAGCTATCAGGATTGCATAAATCAGGACAAGACCTGACACAGCCTAGGATTTGTAGATATTTATCTCCCAGCAGTTCCTGCACTTCTCATTAGCATTTAGTGAGGCTGTTGAAAATGACCCAATGCAGATC
This sequence comes from Drymodes brunneopygia, assembly GCA_013400955.1. NCBI lineage: Eukaryota > Metazoa > Chordata > Aves > Passeriformes > Petroicidae > Drymodes > Drymodes brunneopygia. Next base: position 589,708 of record VZTZ01008487.1, on the reverse strand, counting down.
CAGCTTTACTCTTCATGAGCCAGGCCTGGCTGCTTAGCAGCCTCCCCAACAAGCAGAACACTGATCCTTATTTTCAGAAGGATCTCTCTGAGATACCCAAAGAAAGCAGTACTTTGAATTCCACTTCACAACTGTACATGGGTGGTACATGTCCATATCCTCCTTTCCAGACAGTCTGCAAGGCAAAAACCCAGCCCATGGTGCCCCTACTAATATTTATTTCCAAGCTCTCCCTCCATCACTGCAGTGCACTCGTGCTCTTTCTGAAGGTCAGCTCAAGTGCCTGGCACTGAAATTCATTTAGGAAAACAACCAAGCAACAGCCAACAACTCCCCTGAAGCTAAGAACAAAACACTGGAGAAGAACTTATCCTGACCCTCACAGCCACACCAGACATGTCACATTTAAAGTTTCATACATCTATTCAGCCACATCAGGCACAGCCTTTTCAGCTGATTTATATTTTTGAGCTTTTTAAATATAAGATTAAAGCATTCATAAGCAGTGGCACAACCAGGTACTACAAAACAGCTTGAGAACACAGCATGTTCCAATATTTGAAAAGATACTATTTCAGAGTCACTATTTATGCAGAAGTATTTCATGGCTGCTCGGTATCTGCCATGTTCAATAAGCCACCTCAGTAAAATTCTACCAACAGTTTTGTCTTCCAAAAGGTATCTTGCAAGATGCTCCTAGAAATGGCACCAGACCCACAGGATGCCAAGCAGAGAGATCAGATAATTCAGATAAGACAGATTATAGGATCGATGACAGACAGACAAGCCTATTTACTTACCTTTTTAAAATACCAGTATATCATTTATGTATTTAACATTAAAGATAATTTTTCAATCATCTTCATGAAGTGGATGTGACAAGTTGCACATTTGTCTCAGGATGTGCTTTTTAAAAAGCTGAAATAATTGATGGTTTCTTTTATTAAAATCAAGTGCTATACAAGTCACTAATTCTGTACAGTATCACTTTGACCAGAGGGCTGGAGCAGCCCTGTGAGGACAGGCTGGGGGAGTTGGGGCTGTTCAGCCCGGAGAACAGAATCATTTTTATTCTGAGCTTTTTTTAAAGGGACCTGAATCACAGCACTGCATCAGTCTCCTTCTAGTGCCTGTTTTACACAGAATAACTTGCACAGCACATCAGATGTTCTATACCATCAGTTTTCTTCACAAACACCCGAACTTTCTAGAATTCCTGTTCTCTATTCATCACCTTCCTTCTACCAAGTACATAAATGGCAAGAGCAGGCATTCCTCAGCACTCTCCATGAAGACATTTAACTCCCTTGCACCACACCACAGCCTCATGAGCCAGCTCCAGAGCTCTCAAACCCTCTGCAGACATTCCTACACCTCATCTCTGCTGCATTCACCCCTTTCTCTGGATTCCTTTGTGAGGGCCAATTCTCCCTGACGAACAGCCCACAGCCATCTATCATTCCAGCACGTGAGTCAAATCACTCTAAACCTTTCCTTCTCCCTGTAGCCTGTGACTCACCTTCAGGTGGAGAACGAAATGGAGTATATTATGCAGGCTTTTATTCCTCTATTAATCTATAACTAGTCTTAAAATACCTGTTTACTGTATCTGTATTTAAGCTCTGTCATCTTCACCTCATTCTATCACAAGAAAGTCTGCTCTTGGCCACATGATGATACCTGAGCAATGGTGGGATCATTTCTGTAAAAGTAACGTATTTTAGAGGGCAGTAACTACACACTAACAAAGACATGGTTCATGGAAGGATTTTAGATACCACTGAAGTTCATTCTTCTCTACATGATCATAGCTTTAATTAAAATACTTAGGATCCTTCAGGATACAATGAAGGAGTGGAATAAAAAAACCAAAAAGCTAAATTAAAAGATGCAGAAAGTACTGTCACTGTGCCTTCTAACCAGCAGGCTTCCACACTGCACAGATGCTCATATCTGTGCAGGGAAGCAGCACGAGACAGCCAAGGTTACTGCAGAAGCTTCAGCAATGAACTCCACTGCTCAGGAGTTTGGGCTGGAATCTAAATGTGCACTTTGAAGCAGCCATTCGGTTTAATTGTTAAAGAGGGGGAGAGCAACAGACATTTAAAGTAGTTTCCATTCACTCTTACTTACAATTTCCTCCTGTGAGTAGGTAAGAGGGAGATTTCAACACACTTCATACTGCAATATTTGCATTTTTGCTGCAGAGGCCCTATTCCCAAACTGATACCAACCTTGTTTTTATCAACAAAGCCTCTGCCAAAAAAAAATTTAAAAAGCCAAATAATTCTCTACCAACCCATCTGATTGCAGAATAAAAGGAAAATCAGCTCAAATTCAGACATACTTGCAATTATATTCTATTCCCTTTGTTCTCATGCAGGCAAATGATGTAATTAGTGAATAGTGTAAATAAGAATCCACTTTAAAAAAAAAAAGGGGGACCAGGAAATGAAATTTCTCACAGTAGCTTTCTCATCTAAATCATTACATTCTGTTTTCATTTGCACCTCCTCTGCCAGAAGAAGACACGATGCTGAGAACATACATCCCTTTGGAAGAGTCCCCAAACACAAGGACTTACAGTCTGAGAAACAGTCATCTCACTGGGTAACCTTTGAGCTGGGGTTAACAATAACTAAAACTCTCTTCTATCCAAATGGAGTTTTTGAGCTCTGTGTCAGCAGTGAGCACTCCCCTTCCTTGTTTTAGGCTGTGCTATTTTTGCTCTTGGGACTTGGTGCATTGTCCCTTTTGACTCACCACGTACATTTCTGTATAAAGCAAGCAGCAGGCTCAGGGAAGCCCAATTCCTGCCCCAGTAAAGGAAAGGTTCTAACACACTGTAAAAACAAATAAAGATAAAGGAAAGACAGAATAAGCTTTCCTGATTACAATCAGAGTGCCCTAGTGCCACAACACCAAGAGACTTGCACCCTTATGATTCCAGCTGTAAGGAGCATTACGGAAGACACATTCTGCCAACCTTAAAAATACACAAATCCCCCACTCAGCTCCTATTCAGGAGCACAAGGAAGCAGAGAACTTCTAGTGCCTCTCAGGTAAGATAGTACAGATTTAGGCCCCACTGGAGAAAATAAACGGTGAAAATTGTCCTAAGCAGAAAAGTGAAGTTAAACACTGCTAGACAGGAACATATTAACCAGTTCATGACCTCATTTACAGCCTGTTGATTCAGCTGCATGAAAACCTCTGGCTGTGCAATGCTCATTGTTCAGAGAGCAGCAGCTCTCAGACTGCCTCTCAGCGATCTCTCTCCATTTGTGCAGAACCAAGGTGTTCCCAGCTTCTCTCACCAGAATTACCTCTCTGCCGACTCAGGTGTCTGAGGTTTATTGACTGCACACAATGGAAGCTTCTGGAACATGATCAAAGTCGCAACTCATCCTCTTTATGGAGCACTTTAGAGCTCATTTGCATGATTACAGATCCCTTGTGTCCATTTCGTATTATTACTCACAGTTTCCTGCATGTTTAGTCTAAAAAGGAGAACTTTGCACATCAAAGAGTTCATAACATTTCTTAATAAGGCCACACCAACTCTTGGAGCACCAGAAAGTAAGAGCTTTCTTGGATTCTACCAGGAAATTAATTTAGGGGGCCATACTTTTCCATTTTCCCATATCCTGGGAGGGTACAGGGTCCATGATTTACAAAGCAACTTGCTGGGAGGCCACAAGTCATGAGGAGCCACAGACTCCATCCCAGCTCTCCTGCCTCAAAGAGGGATCAGTGCACTCTGAGTCAGTCACTGCACTTCAGCCAAATCCTTCACTGTCCTCATTTCAGTTTATTCAGACAAGTATCTGGCCACAACATGCAAGTACCAATAGAACAGGACACACTTTTGAAAGCTTGCATTTGAGATGGCAGGAGTATAACAGAAACAACTGGCACCTTTATTTTCAGTGTGTCTAATTCTCAGGATAACCAATCACCAGACTGGTTACACTACAGTTTAAACAGAGATTTAATAAATTGTCATTGCCTAAATGATCTATCTCAAGAGTGGATGATTTTTAAAAGATATACTTTTATATACCTGTCCTCCAGAAAATGCTGGAAAATTAGTTCAAAACTGAGAAAGCACACATCTAAACATACTTGCACATAAGGAAACTGGTATTTATTCAGTCATGGCTCAGAATAACTGCAAATAGAGATCAGAAATCCTGTTATCAACATCTGCACATCTCAGTGAAAATAATGTCAACAAAACAATTTTTCCATTACTGGGGTACTGCCATCAACAGCTGTTTCTTCAATTTTTAAATGCATAACAGATTGGGCACTCTAAGTATAAATAATCCAAGAAGCTGAGTTCTTTACAGAGATTTGCAGTATTGTCTGAACAAATAAAATGGACTTTTGATTCTAGTTCTGCCATATGATTCAGAGGCTCTTTATACATCACTAAGACAAGCTGCCATGAGACTGGTACTCAGAATCAAAAATTTTAAGCACCTCCTTTCAAAAAGGCTGCTAGTGGCTCCTTTTAAAAAAAAAAAAAAAAAAAAAAAGTAGTGATGTGAGTTGCCAAAAACAGATACCAGTTTTATACAGAAAAGTTACCTGAAAGTATCCATATGCTGAGAAAGCTGCTCAGTAAAAGCCTACAACACAAAGAGAGCAGTAGAGGAATCTTCAGTTTTGAGTAAGAAAATAAAAAAGAGTGTGCTGGATTTTGAGCATGGCACACTCTCTGCCTCCTCCTGTATCCTACCAACTGCAGCACATACTGCATTTTATCCAAAAGGAGAATAAGAAGACGTAACAAGTAATTATTTTAAGAAATAAAGACCAAGTCCATGTCATCGAATTGCACCTGATTAAAAATAGCTACAGTTTAAAATTAAATAGTAACACTCAGAAAGTAGTTCTACTGCCCATTTATCGAAGTGCTGATGACAGGAGAGAGACAGAAGACATGGGACAAAAATGCCAGAGATGCTGAATCTAAGCAGGACCTCATCTTTGTATGCATTAACTGCATTCACACATTTAAGTCATGAATCCTCTTCTCGCAATTTTAGGAAATTTGTTTCTGTAATGAACCAACTCATTCCTTCTCACACTGAAGCTTCACTTGGCACTTCTCACTGTGTTTGTACCAGAGTACATTATCCTTCCTCTTAAAAGGCAACAGAAAAAAAGAAATCTAAATAAAAGATCTTCTATGTAAAGCACAAGAGCTTAAAGAAAACTGGGCAGACCAAAGCATGCAATCAGCACACAAGGGCAGGAAATCTAGCAGGTTTCTCCTCCCTCAAGCCCCTCATCATAAAAGCAGCATTCATAACAAGCAGCTCACACCTAGCAAGTGATGTGACCAGGAGATCAAAGTATTAACCACACAGTTCAAGAAACTGTCATTACAAACAGGGTTGTGAAAGATGACACACCTTCCACCTATTCCAAATATTTAAATACTTTTTTTCCCCCTGAGAATTTTTTTTATTCTTTTGTAACGACAAAGAATACAGTTTAAGATAGAAAACTGCTCTATTTTTACTCTTGAGTAAGAAAACCCAGTATTTAGTGCAATTCTGTGCCTCACTCATGACAGTGACTTACATTCCAAGCCTGACTCTGATTATAGGTTAAGCTCATGATTCTTCTTTTTCCATCTAGCTCAGAGTATTTACCAGCTAGCACAAACAGCTTTGCTTTGCCCTTCTTCACAGGAGGAAATTACGTGGTTTCAACTGTTTTCCACCTTCTTCATCAAAAGAACACAAACAGAAGTGTCTGTGTTCTCAGAGCTACTCTACAGTGCAGAAGAAAACAGAAAATCTGGCATTAAGTACTAAACTACCCCACACAGAGGTTTCACCAATTCTAACCAGAATAAACCAGAAATTTATCTCTGCTGTTTGCATTGCTCTGTACATATTTATTTAAATTTCATGCAGGTGAACTTGTGGTTGAGCGGTTATCAGGACTGAGTATTTTCCTCTGCTCGAGTAGATAAGGGCTGTTTCATGGAAAGATATGAAAAGCAAAAGTTGTTTCAAAGAACAAAGTGTATTCTAGAAGTTTTTATTGTACTCCCAGTACTGCTAACTGGAATGGGAATCACACTGGAACACACATCATTTCATTTGGTACATTTCAACAGAAAAGACACTCCTGGTAACCCCCAGTTCTGAGCAATTTCCAACTCTGTCTCCCTAGTCCCAAGAAAAGGTTCACTATATAAAGATTGTTAGAGTTTATTAATTCTTAGGGCTCTCTAATCAAATTGTTCCTTGAGCATCTGCCCGAGATAGATGCACCCAATTTCCTCTGCTGCTGGAAGCACTTATAGAGCACTATATATAGAACTACAAGATACTGGCTTGTAGAAGAAATTCAGTGATTGTTTGATATTGCAAAGCTGCCACTGCATTTGCTGATAGTGTTTCCTAACTGCAAATATGAAGAGAGGATTTTTTCCTAAATAAAGCAGATTAGCATGTTGAAACACAGCCACGGTGAATTGTTATTTAAATTATATGCTGGCAGTTAATTTCCCCCAATGTATCTTCAAAGAAGCTTAATTCTCCAAACTGGTGGAAAAGTACTTTGTTTTCCTTACAAATCCAATTTATATATTTTGATACATCATCTTAATTAATGTTATACTGTAAAGTGATGCAACTAAATCTATATAAAATGTCATGGAGGCATGTAAATTGATTTAGCCCAGCTTCACCCTGACATAACTTAAAAAAACCCCAACAACCAAGGAAATGAAACACAGCAATTTTATTTGAAAGGTACTAGCAAAGTTGTGTCACTAAAAATTGTCTGAAAATCTTTTAAAATTAGCAACTTGTTTGACAATTTAGAAGCTCTTCTTGCTCACCAACCACATATATAAAATAAAAGAAATAAAAGTGCATACATTCAGTGTTATAAAAGCAAGAAATAAAAGAACTGCTGAGTGATTGTGCACCAACACAAAAGCACTCCTTGTATAAGGAGCACAAAGTCAGATTCCACTGGTTTAGTACCAAAACAGCATCCAGGTGGGAAGTTCTTTGGTAACAATAGCCACCCCCCTCAGTAGTGTTTTTTATTGGTGTATCTCAACATACTTCAACAAGGACAGGATTATCAAATGCCTTTAAAGAGGGGCTTTGTCCCAGCTGGAAATTACCCACTGCCCTCTTGAAAAATACTGCAGAACTGTTAGTTCTGCATTAGAACCTGATCTGATAAAGTTATTCCTAAAAGCCTTGTGTGTGCACACAAATCTGGAGAAAGCCAGCTGTAGGTACAGGCCACCACAGTCCTGTCACATTCACTAGCACCAAACACATTCTCTCCCACAGACAAAGGAAAAGGGAACTGTGACACCAATGTTTTGTACTGCAAGCACATTGTCATCCCAGCACGAGTAGTGGAGCCATAACAAAAAAAGCTGCACACATTTTGTGCAGTAAATTATTTCCAGACAAGACATTTAAAAAACAGGGAAGCCTCATGCCAACACATACACTCAGGATTAAAGTCAGGGTGTGCTCCCTCAAAAGCCCAGAGTTTTCTAACTTCTTAAATAAAGTCTGTTTCCTTTAGCTGACTGCAGAGCATCTTTATCTTCCAACACCATCTACACAGAAGAAGCAGTCCAGAGTGGTTAAATTATATGCTAGCCCATTCTCTCCAAGCTAGGCAGTGCTCAGGCAGATGCTTGCCAGAGATCAACCTCAACAGCCCAAATTCAATCCCTAATTGACCCCATGTGCAGATGAATCACATTCTCACCTGGAGAACAGGTCCCAGAACACCAATCCTTTCATCTCCTACGACAGGCAGCTGGTATTCCAGAGCCAGACTTGCAGGCCAAGGTTCACACCTCAGCTGCCTGAGCTGAGTTAGTAATTTTGACCATTTATCTGCAACACAAGGACTGGTTACCTGCTCCAATTCCCTCATAGCACAGAGATGGTTCATAAGGTAAACTGAAGAGCCAAATCTGTGCAGCAGAGAAAACTAAACATCTGGTGCTGTGGTTAGTCCAAACCAGGCCACCTTTTCCCTAGTGTCCTGTTTAATGGTAAGTTTCTATACTTCTTGTCTACACAGCATTTCACAGCAGCTTCCTCAACAGTCAGACACAGGCCAAAGTCACTGTGCTCTTCTTTCAGGACATCAGTTGTGTTTCCAAACACCAGGTTTACTTGTAAAGGCTAAATAACAACAATCAGTAAAAACCCTGGGCAAGATTTCTTTGCTGTTAACATAAACTCAGGCAGAATTGTAATGAATGTATTGCCATGTTATTCTTTGTAATCAATATATTAACATGTCATTACCAAATTCTTAAAATTCTTGCAGCAAGCCAAACAGTATTTAGTAATGTTTTCTCTTGAACAGGTCTATACTTACCCACATAATGCATATTAAGAGCCAAGTACTTGTACTGGAAGAGAGGGTTGTTGTGCAGGCTACTTCTTTGGATCTGCTGGAAGAATGAGCTGACATCCCATCTGTACAAGACATCCAACAGCATGATGCTGGGGACCCTCAGGGCCACGTTTAATACTGCCTCCAACTTCTCCTTTGCAGCCATTCTCTTCCCTTTCTGTGAATTGGCAGCAGACTGTAAATAGCACAAGAGAGAGAAGAGTAATCAGATCAATCCCACTGTACAAACAGCCATTAGGCTTTGTGATTGTATGAATGGGGCTTCCTGTGTGGCCACAAACGACTGAATGAATCAACTGAGTTAAACTCAAATCCAGACAGGACAGCTTCTATTTTGGCTATATAAAGGTCAATTTGCTAGCAGTTTTTCCATGGTGACACTGGAAAAAGGGGGGAGGGCAGGTTAATGACATGAAAATGGTCCAAGGGTGTGCACTGTTCTTATTTACACTCATTTAGCATCCCGGATCTCCCAAAGACCCCCAGTGTAGTAGGTACTACACAAACATTTACATGATCAGCATTAGAATGCAAACACTCTGTAAGCTTTAGAAAACAAACACCAACAGAATTCAGACACTACATCCATTTAGCTTAGCACTATTTCTATGTCTCTCAAATTAAATAATCACCAATTAAGGCAGTTCTTTAAATATTTTCGATTCACTTCCTCAATGCAAACTGCAATAAATAATTTTCAAATACCTAAGCTTTAAAAAAATCATTTACAGCCTTCATTAACCTTTACAAATTTATCTACTTATAGAATTTTGGGGCTGAGTGTTTTGAAGATTAGGACCAATAATGCAACTATTCAACTCATTTCTATGTAATTCAGCACAAAGAATCGTACAAACAAAAGACCACATCCTGAGTACTAGAAGGTAATTTAATTTTGGAGTTTGCCATCAGGTAAGATGGATGATGCATAACAATGAAGGGCGCTTTCTTTTTAAAAACAGGTGGTCCAAAACAGCATCTCAAAAGTCATCAACAGAACCATTTCAAAGAGCAAAAGGATCAGTTTGACATCCTGTCAGCTGAGACTGACAGTTATTCCTACATGAAATGTGCTGGTTCTACCATTCACCACCTGCCCATCCCTTGAACATGATTCACTGCAGGCTGTATTAGAGAAGTACAGTTGAAGATGGGGATGATCCAGCAAGTTTTTATCCACTAGACGCCACTCAAAGTAAAATCACCTGCCGTACAATCAGCCCCCTGATGAGGTCAAAAAAAGGCTCCCAAACCCAATTATTAGGGGAACAATTGAAAAGAACTGCACCCTGAGCAAAGAAATGGAAAAACCTGCACTTGAACTGTGCTTTATTTTAAGTAAAGTTTTACAGAACTTTATTCATATTGTCCTTGTGTAAGTTATAAAAGTTTTTGCAGCTGTGCAAGTTTTACACCTCAAGCCAACACGGAAGTCCAGCATGAAGTGAAACCATGCAAATATACATTAAGAAAAAAAAAAAAAGAACAACCCAAATAACCAAAAAAACCCAAGACCTCTTCCTTACACACAAGCCTCATGTGACATTTTATTTGTGTTGCCATGGCCTAGATGACACTGCAAACTGTTCATGTCACACCTTCAGCCACGCTCACACCTCTCAAGCCACAATGACATAAAATTAATTCAGCTCAAGAAGTCAGGACAGGTCAAAACTGAGATGTGGCTCAATAAACCACAGGTTGCAGGGCTGTTGCTTGCCATTGTCTAGCCCACAGTCTGATTTTTCAAGTTATGTAAATGCTGGCACTTTTTACAGAGCTCTTTCAACAGCTCTACAAACCCCAAGGGGAGCGCGTCCTTCCCCTCGCACAGGAAGCGCCTTCCAACCACATCGGGCACCCCACACAACACCAGCATTTCACAGAGCTGCCCAACACAAATTAAAAGGTCAGCCAGAAGATCACAAATATTTAGAATGAACAACCAAAACTACCACCCAAGCAGCTACTACAGAATCGGAGCATTCAGCGTTTCGTGTGAATAAAAGATTGAGTTTACAGGGATGGTATTGGACAAACAGAAGTCGGGAGCTACACAGATTGCATCCAAAAAGTTACAAAAAAATACAAGCTTAAATAATTCATATCAAAATATTTTAAATATCCCAGAATTTTCAAAAAATCTAAGGGTCTGTCAAGTTCATAAATTTAATTAAAACTCTGAAATTAGGCTGCCTCCTTATTTTTCACCGGGTTCCTTTTCCAAGTAGATCAGGATGCAGGGATGGGGATGAGCAGGCACTGATAAGTTTTCATTCTGTCACAAATATACCCACATAAAGTGACAAGTGCCTGATATCAAATTACATTCTCAAATCTGTCAAACCTTTTTCAGTCATCAACAACAACCAAACGTGTATGACAAGAAGGTAACTTCCACTAGAGCTTTCACTTTCCTTAATTACTCAAAAATGGAATTACATGAACAACTACTCTTAATACTGAAAGTTAATTTGAGGGTCAGTACATCCAAATTATGCTGAAAAATTCTGCCTCCCAAACTCATGCACACACACTTGAGAAACAGTAAACTAAAAAGTGCAGCATTTAGATTATCTAAGAGAACAATTGAATTTCAAATGCTGCTAAAACAAAAGCAAAACAAACTTTAAAAACCACATCATGTCGCAACGGAAGTGCTGTGAGGAGCAGCCACTGCAATTCCAGAGCATCTTCTGTCCCTGACTGACAATAACACCCAATACTAATAAGAAACCCTTTAAAATTAACTCCACTAGAAATGCGGATGTGTTGAATAAAGCCTCAGTTGTAATGGCTGCCAAGTTCTAACAGAACGAAATAGAAGCAAGCAAAGTCCATTGCTGTAAGCTCATTATATTGTAAAGAGCTCTCACAATACATTATTTTGATTGGTGTAAAAACAAACAAAAAAACGACCACAACATTAAACCTCTAAAACCTTTAGATAAATGATGATGACAGGAGTTGTTGGATGCTCAGGCGTTAGGAAAAAAAAATAGGTCACTTGTTGTACAAAGCCAAAAAATGGACTGGGGAGCCACTTGTTTGTGTTTCAAAATTTTTTTCCCATGATTTCAAACATCTCCCTGTTCTAAACTAGAGTAAGAAAAGGAACAGTCACAGAAGACTGCCACAGTTTAACCCCTGCTGGGAGTTAGTATCACACAGCCACTCATTCACCATCACCCCACCCAGTGGGATGGAGAGGAGAACTGGGAAAAACGTAAAAACTTTGGGTTGAAATAAGAACACTTTAATAAATGAAATAGGATAGAATAGTGATAATGATAGTAACTGTGGTGAAAGGCAGATAACAACAAGAAAAAAAAAACAGAAAAAGAGGAGAGAGAGACACAAAATCCAAGAGAAACCAGTGACACAATCCAGTTGCTCACCACCTACTGATGCCCATCCAGTCCCTGAGCAGCAGTCAGTGTCTCCCAGCCAATTCCCCCCTGTTCATACCCTGGCCATGAGGTTCTGTGATGTGGAATATCCCTTTGCCCAGTTCCCCCAGCTCCTCATGCACCTGCTCACTGTCAGAGCACAGGAAACTGAAAAGTCCTTGATTTAGAGTAAGCACTGCTTGGCACCAGCTAAACCATTGGTGTGTTACCAACATTGTTCTCGTACTGAATCCAAAACACAGCACTGCAGCAGATGCTAAAATTAACTCAATTCCAGCAAAAGCCAAGACCAAGAACTTCAGATTTCACATCTTAAGCTGTGTTACTTGGCCAAAACAACCTTTTAAAAAATTCCCATTGTAACTGACTGTTCATGGAATGTGGATTGTTCATTTTTGTTTTGTAACAATTGTATTTCAAAAATCCCTCCCTATCTGGCACACCCATAATGTCTAAAGCGTACTCCTGGTTAGCTTTAAAGAAAACAGTAGAGCTGGCAAAAATCAATTACAAAAAAAAAAAAAAAAGAGAGAGAAAAAGACTCCTTCAAGTTTGTCCCAGCTCATTCCATCAGCAGAACAGACCATCTTGAGTGTGATCACACGGCACGTACCCTCTCAAAGATAACACACATTTTCCCTTTCACAGAATTTTCTTTCTGAAGTTTTGTCACAACACAAAATTTTGCCATTTCTGCCAAAGCTGTGAATTCTGCCACTTAAACCAGCATAACTGTTGCTTCTGCTCCGACATAAATATAAAACCATCACATCACAGGCAGAAAATATGCCCTGGTAAAGCAGTACAAGGGGCAGCGAAAATCTGCATCCATTTATCCAAAGCGGTATAAAAGTACATTAACAGAGAAGAGTTTGTGCATTCAGGAAAGCATTAATCATGAAGTTACTTAATAGTAACAGAAATAAACTGGAGTATCTGCAAATGTAAGTAATTCCAAGACCAGTGCCACCAAAAATCACCACAGAAAGAGACAGGAATTCCAGTCAAGATCAGAATCTTAAAACCAGACTTGATCCTCCATCGTTCAGCCTCACATCTGTGAACAAGATGCTCATTCTGCTACAGCATCACAACCTAAAATACTTGGCAAGATTGACTAAAATCCAAAAGAGACAATTTCAACTTCTGTTTCTCACATTTATGAAATTCTAGTTACTCTGGATACATCTGTTAACAAGCAGAATCTGGTCTGTGGTTTAGTTTCCACATTAGATTATTTTTCAGTAATACATTCTGAAACTAAAAATATCACCAGGAAAACCTTTTGTTTACTTATGAAGTAAATTCTGCTAGACAGACTTTGAGGAGGAAAAAAAATTAAAAAAAAACAAACACAAACAATATATAAAATATACAACTCCTATCTGTAGCTATAGAAAAGTCCACTGTCACAGTTCAAAAACTAAAATTAAATCTATTGGCTGGGTTGTACCCACTCACTCCCTTCTTTATACCTGTCCTGGTCTGGGGAGCAAAAAGAATTTGAATTACAGAAGAATGTCATTCTTCAAAGACTCGTATCTTTATATCATCAGTTTGGGAGGGAGAGAACAAAGAGAAGCAAAGGGAAGGAACAGGACAAAAAGGTTTATCAAATATGCTCTTAGAAAATAATCTCCCCATGTGATTCTGTAGGAAAAAACAAACAAACAAAAACAAACCTAGAACTCAGAGTACGTGAGTCACCAATCCATCAAAAGGGCTCTCTCCGTTGCAGACAGTGGCAGGGAAAGGAAAAGCCTGTCTTGCTCCCATACAATTTAAATTGGCTAACAAGGACAGCAATCAAAGATTTCTGCTGAGAAGGGCAGATCCAGTGAGATCCCAAGAGCAGGGATAAAGCCCTGGAACACTGCAGCCATGCACAGCAACACCGTCACTGGTACCCAGTAATGCTCAGTCCTTCTACATCACTGGAGTAGTTCAGAAATTTCAAATAATAACCACAGAGTATTTAACCTTCAATTTAAAGGTTTAGAGAGAGTCAATCAGCAAACAGACAGCTCAATCTTGCTGTGTAAGCAGTTAACAAGAACAAACAACATTTTTTTCTCCTTATTTTTTCCCCTTTTTTCTCATCTGGTCTAACAATATGGATTGCCGTACAGCTGCTGCAGTGGTGTGCCTGGAGAACTGGTATTTCTACCTAGAAAACACAGTAACTCCTACATTCCTACTCATCCAAGACTCATTCACTTGTGAACTGTGGCACAGGTAAGGTTAACCATTCCAAACAAATACAGCACATGTTTTGCAAAAGCAAATGTTACTGCAAAATAAATTAGGTCAAACTCTTCTCTGTTCACAGGGACTTCAGTGAACATGAATTCACATTAAAGGCATATTAAAAATGGACAAAAGGAACTACAGAAGGTTAATTGCAGAGAATAAAAAATAATCTGCATTTCCAACTTTCATTAATTCTAGCAAGTTTTATATGAGGGGAAAGAAAACCAATCCAGAAAATGAAGATACATATCACAGAGCTGTGAAGATGAAGTTTTCTTTAAAGATTTATTTCCCAAGTAAATTCATACACAACGAATAGTTTCAGCCCACTCTCAATTATAAGGCAAGAGCATTATATTATTTATAGGCAGCCTGTAAAACATCCTGTGGCTTTTATTTTTCATAATGAGCAGGTAAGACAAAGGAACTGAAGTCAGGGACTAACACGTGTTAACAAAGGTTAACAAATCCACCAGGTATGCAGCAAAATCCTTCCTTCTGTGGATTCCTACAGGATCCGAGCTCTGTCTGCACACGATCAGTTCAAACTCAGCCACACTAAGAGGGGCTGCTTGGATTTGAGATCACAGCTTAGCTGGGCACCTGAAAGACAGCAAGCTAGTTCATTAAAATTAAAATGTAATTAATAATATCTTTAATTAACATCTTCAGAAGAAAATCTAGCTTGACTCAACAAACTACACTGCTCCGAGGTGCTTTCTAGCTCACCGGTTTCTTGCCAGTTGAAGGTTTGGTTTATTAACCAGTTATTCAGCACTTTTTTCTGCCATCACAGCCGTGTTTGCAAGCCCACACCTACAAGCCTGCCTAGCCACATTTGTATCAGCACATTCTGAGAAAATCTGGGCAGCAATCCCAAAGCGCCTCTGCAGAGGAGAGAATACCCAGAGGAGCTGCACACAGAGCATTAATGAGAGCCCAAGATGATGCAGTGACATCCCACCCCAGAGTGCTCGATCACAGCAACACCAGACACACAGGCAAAGCTCACAAAAAACCCCTGCGACCCAAACGTGTTACCAGGATGAAGCCACATGACAGGATGAAATATATTTCATCCTCCACAGTTGCTCAGACAGTTTTTAGCCATTTCAGACACAGCCTATGTTTAGAAACTTGCAATGCCAATAACTAGTTACCAGACTGGTAAGAAGTTAAAATAGAAAATAAGACTTTCAAGATTTCTCTAGGTCAGCACTGATAAAGTTTCCTTCGCTGCTGCTGCCTTATCTGTTTTCTGGATCATGTAAATAAAGCTCTGAGGCCTGTGAAATAGGCAGCTCAGCTTCCTGCAGCACTAGACTCGCCTGACAGAAATATCAAATGCACGCTGGAAATACCCAGAAAAGTTCCCTTTAAAACACGCTCAAACTCAAGATACGCAACCAAAGAATTCTGCCAGAAAAACTCCTCAAGATGAAGTACCCACTTCTGAGTGTTCCTCCCAAGTATGAGACTAATTACAGAGCAGCAGGGCCTCTCTGAAATGAGAGGAGATGCTGGAAGGGCAGGGAAATGGGAACCGATGCTTGAATCACACTGAAGGATTGGACTTGAATATACACTTTAAAAGCAAAACGATGGTGAACTGTCCACTCCAACCACATCAAACACTGCCAGGTGTATTTGGAGCTAAAAATGGATTCAGAAGAGTAAATCACCACATGGGTCCCAGAGGAGGGCAAGAGGAGCCATCTGCACTGTTTGGAGAGGAGGAAATCGACCCAAGTTTAGCAAACAGCTCGGAGAAGGTTTGTGCGAGTGCAACACCAAACCCCGAGCAGGCTCACGGAGTTTCCAGGACACACCCATCGCTCATAGCTCGCTGGCAGATGCGCCTTTCTGCATCTGCACCAGGGCTCCAGCTGCCAAACCGGACTGAGATCCCGACCTCTGCCCATCCTCTCCCAAAGGAAGGAATTCCCCAGCATTTCTTCCAGCAAGCCTTGCTCAGTTCGTGTCTCCGCCAGAATCAAGTGGCTCAAACCTCCGTAGCCCCTCAAGACTGATTTAAACAACATGAATCCTTGTTTTGTCCAAGCAGCAGTTTTATATTGCTCTGCAAGATTTTTGATGAACCTTCCATGTAATGGTGGTCGCAAAGACAACCATTTCCTAATGCAAATGAGTTTAAAAATTAATAAAATCCTTCAGTGATATTATGGCTCAAAAACCAAGCTGATTACCAGTTATTAAAGATAATTAGAAACAAAAAAGACTCAGTTTCTCGTGCACAGACCCCCTTGTATCTACGATAACCAGCAAAAAAAAGCCAAGGTTACAGATAAACCGAAGTCACGGGGTGCAAAAGCTTAGAGTGCCCACCTAAACGAAGTATTTTTTCCATATTTAAATCTATCTTCATTAACCTACAGGAGTGATCAAAAAGTAATTAATAATTATTTCCTTCTTCTGCTCCCAAGCTTTATCACTACAGACACATTACAAACACAGGACAAACCCTAACTGATATATATGCAAAAGTATCCAAGTCTGAAAAACAAGTTAACAGAAACTCTTGTACTAAAAACTGCGTAAGAAATGAATACCGCAACACCTACACATTTTTAAAAAAAAGTATTCTGAATGAGATCACAAATGGCTAATATTTATGAGACAAACATATTACACAAATCTCACTTTTCTTTGGTATATTTTGCCCATATTTTCTAATATTCTCCTTCATTTGCTGATACTTGTGTGCATTACACACACAAAAAAACCCACATTTTTTCACTTTATTCCCCTAATCACATTATTTATGCACAAGGTCCCACACATACACCCCCAAAAAGGCAGCACAACCAGAAGGTAAGAATCCCTCTAAGAGCTCCATCTGTCACAAGTATACTTGGTACGCAGAACTACTTCCGAGCACAGAAGAAAAACGAAAATTCTCACCACAAACCTTATTTTAAGAGGCTACAGAAGGTCTCATAAAACCGACTGACATGACATAAGTAGGGAAGATGGAAAGAGCCCTGTTCTCCACGCCACGGGCAGGCTGCTCCTTACATAAGCATGACCATATGCTCCAGGGCCCGGCTCCAGGAGAGGTGCCTGGCTCCGCTCCGCGTCTCAGCCGTGACGGCACCGGGCCGGGGGATGCTCAGCGGGCTGCGGGCACCGGAGGGCACAGCCCGGCCCCAGCGAGGGCACAGCCCGGCCCCAGGCAGGGCGGGCAGCACCGCAGCCCCCCGGCCAAGCCAGCGGCTGTGTCAGGGCTGCAGCAGCCCGCAGCTCATTCCCGGGGCCAGCACGGGCAGGCACCGGGAGAGCGAACCGCGACCCCCGCTGCCTCACTCCCCACCAGAACACTGATTCCCTGCCCGGCGCAACTCCCGCGCTCACCGCCGGCGCCGCGGGCAGCCCCGCGCATCCTGCCCGGCCCCGCTGAACNCGGAGCGGCCCCTCCGCCCCCGCCCCGAACCTGCCCGGGGGCCGCAGAGAGCGGAGCGGCGGCTTGGGTGGAAAGCGCCGGGGTTTGGGATGGGGAGCGCTACCCGCCGGGAGCGGGTTCTGTCCGTAACGCCGGGATCCTCTCGCCCGCCCACGCCCCTGAAAAGGCAGAGGTTGGGGTTTAAATTCCGATGGCAGCGCTGGGGTTTGGGGCTTCTCGGGACGTGCGGACTCGCCAGGGCAGCTGCGAGTCTGGAAGATGACTCAGAAAAGTCGGTCAGCAAAATTGAAGGTGGTGTCTGAGCAGATGTTTAAAAGGCAGCCCTGCTATTTTAATAATACTCCTTACTGGCCTTGTGGAACACAAAGTGCTGTATTAGTTTCAAATACTAAGGCTGACTCTGTTTTTTTCCAGTGTTGTACTGCAGAGCCTCCAGTCACCTTAGTTGTGAGTTTAACCAGAAAAGCACCAGATTTCTGTGTTACTGCACTGTTATTTTTCAGCTGGAGACCTGACCTCACCTGCTGCTCCCCCACCTCACAGCCCAGCACAGTATAGTTTCATACTTTGCAGCTCGCAGACCCTGCATGAAAAGTCTCACCAAGTATTTACTCATCCTGTCAGGGTTGCGTGGCCAAGTCCTAGAACACATTCCTAAGTGCTGTGGAAAAAATTATGACACTAAAAGAAGTAATGTTATTTACCTTATTATTGAAAAAAAAATACAAAGCCACATTGTCTGGAACACGAGAAAAAAAAAAACCAACTTTGCTGCGGTGAGGAATGAGGGAATACACTGAACTGGAAAATCCTGTCGTTCACAAGGGTTGGGCTGGCCAACTTAATAATTGCTTTTTTCCTTCCATCTCTAATGAGAACTGGAGCATTCACAGACATAGGTATTAGCAATACCTCAACACAGTGTCTTTAACTCTGTGAAGCAGAAATATTAAAATAAGGGGTTTGGGTGTCTGTCCACATTGTGCTTTGCAAAATTACTTTGTATGAGTACCTGAAGGTTTTTGAAACATCAGGAAAAAGTAGTTTGAACATGTCCATGCTCAGATGGTTCATCTGGTGTTCACACTGAGCCAATCTTCTCCTCCAGTCACTCCAGAATGCAGCAGGAAGGACATGAAATGGCACAACTGACAAGAGTCTCCTGAACCTTTGCAGGTAGCATGGAACAGCTCATCACCATTTTTCAAAAGCTTCAGATTTTAATGCAATTTAAACAAAACCAGCAGGCTTTGTATTGGAAAATGTTTACTTTAAATCTGTCGGTTGATGCAAGGGTTCCTAAACTCGATTTAGAAAGAACAAATCTGCAGACCCAGCCAAAAAAAGGACATCCACATGTGCTTATTACTCATAAGCACTCCGTGCTGTGGTCAGGCTTAGAAGGTTCACTCAGCCCCTTCTGCACAAGGCTTCTCTGACCTCCTCAGTGTCTCCTCTTAGCAGTCGCTGTCCTCCTTTGTCATTTAACAGCTCCCTGCATCACAAGTGTTTGCAGCTCTTGTTTATTAATCATGCCACTGTCACCTAATCCTTTTCTTGCACCTGGGGTAAACACTGCTCCAAACCCTGCCTTTCTGCAGAGGATATGGGAAAACAGCTTCACCAGTCTCCAGCCACCCCATTCTTCTGGCTCAGCCCACTCACAGCTGCGTTCCTTGCCAGCACCCCACTTCTTATCACAGGGAATATAAACCAGCTGTCATATAAGGCGTAAGAATTTCAGCTCCATTTCTAGGGGCTGCTTGTCTACTCATGCCATACATGGGGAAAAAGAATCATGAGTCACTTCTTGTCTGTTCTTTGTGGGCTTGGTTAAGTGCTGACTGAGGTTGGGGTGATCTCTCAGTCCTAGCTCTGCAGTGCTGCCTGGGAGAGAGGACAGCAAGCAGCAGAGAAGAGACAAATATGTATTCACAGCTGTAGAGAGCAACAGGTATTTAAAAGAGTTGGAGTGGAAATATCTATTGCTATTTTAGAAGTCATTATATCATGAAAGTATTGTAAAGTTCTCACTTCAATTTGCAAGCAAACAATAAGAACTGAACACCACATTTATTTCATCCTACCCTCTCTCAGGATTTAATCCTGAAAATGTGTTACTTCACAAAAGCAAACGTTTTCTAATGAGCAGATCAGGTACATGGCATTACCACTGTCTTCTCAGGCATGGCTTTTTAAAAGCACCTCAACTTTCTGCTTCATTTCTCCAGAATTTTGAAAGCCTCTCCTGCATCTGACACTGGGTGGCTGAGAATTCTGAACTCAATGATTGTTCATCTCTCATCATCAACAAAGGCCTTTGGATTCCAGAATTTCAGTGATCAGCAACTGAGGACTGAAGGGCACTGCTATGGTGACATCTCATTAAAACTTTGAAAAGACCTTCTCAGAGTTCAGATAATGTGGAAGCTTGATTTGCCCATGCAGATGGACACGTGCCAGCACCCTGAACTGCTTACAAAGAAAATCCCTCATAAGAATTCTCAAAGAACAGCAAAATATGCTGACGTGGAAGGACCCTGCATGCATAAGGTGGACAATAACATGGGCAGTTTTACTTGAAGCTTTTTATAAACCATTGTTTCAAAAAATATTCATACATACATATGCAAAAGCAAAGGAATGTCCTAACGAGTAGGTTATTAGACAGAAGTTAACTAATGCAAAAATTAAGATTGCCTGTGAAACCTAATTTGGTACCTCATGTGTATAATACTGCTGGCAGCCAGCCCCCAAAGCCTTTGTGTTCCCTTCTTGCAATTTTATCCCATTCACTAAATGAATGGACAAATAAACTTTAATTAAACTTTAATTTCTGCAGAAACCCATATCCAGAAACAGAAATTGGCAGTATTACTGGGCAATGCCAACAGAGTCAGTGCATCTACCTCTGATTTGATTACTCTCACTCCATAATCCCATCTCCAAAATTCCTGATTTTCACTATCTGTGACCCTATTTCCTAAACTTCTCTCCATCACTCAGCTTCTCATCATCTCCTCATTTTTCCTCTCATTCTCGCTGCTTTTCAGAACTCTTCCTAGAATTCAGCTGGTTTCTCAATTTCCTATTTGTTTTCACTGTTTTCAGGAAACCACTCCTGCAGTATCACTGATAATTAAATCTTTCATGATTCCAGATATCTTCACCCCTCTTATAATGCTGGACAGTGCCGACTCCAAACAGCTGCTGTGATTTTCAACGTACTTAAAGGAAAGCCAGAGCAATCTCTGTGTTGGGAAGCTGGAGAGCTGCATGTTGATGTAAGGAAAGGGATGAATCAGGTTTTGTTCAGTGAACAAAAGCATCACAGTTCTGTCCCAAGATCCCTTGCCAGTGGGGCATAATCTAGAATACAAAGAATCGAAGTAAATAAAATAAAAATCATTGGGCTGAATAGTGGCAGAAGAATAACAGTTGCATTCAGGAGGTGGAAAATCATATGGTACACAGCAACAAGCCTCTCGTATTTGCAGCATCTCACAGAGCTAACATTCACTAAATAATCCTGAAACTACATAAATAATATTCTAACCTCCCCTTTACTGATAAAGCAGCTGAGACAGAGACTGTATTTGTGATAACCCGAAAATGTGCTTATCTTCAAAGTGGAGACATTTCCGTGTCTCCAGTCGAGCTGGCAGCTCCTGAGGCGTTACTGAACTCTGAGAATGCAGCACTCAGAGCTGTGCCCGGAGTCACAGTGACTCAGAATCACAGGGAGCACTCAAATGCTGCCTTTCTGGGGCACAGGGGTGGCAGTGTCCAGCTGCAGGCACTGGTGATGAGCAGGGCAGGAGGCTGCACATAGGGCTGCAAACACTTGGATGGTATCGGACTTGCAGAGTTTGACATCCTCAGACATCACCGCCTTAACCACCTGCTTAGAACAAATTATAAAATAGAGAAAGGGGGCTGGAAAAAAGCAATAAAATATCATACAAAATCATAAAAAAAGGCATGAGGGGAAAGCAAAAAGCATAAAACAGACCAAGAGTAAAATACACTGGTACCAAAACGTATTTTAAGGTTTCTTCTATTCCTATTGGAGTATAAAGGCTCTGTTCTAGATTTTTTCCAAACGCAGGTTCAGTTTAGAAGTGGGGTAGAAAAACTGGTGCATATGCAAGTGAGTTTTCTGAACCAAAAAGCAATCTGGAAAAAAAAAAACCCTCAAAACTTTTAAGATCTTGAAATCTGTGCTGTTGGCCCCTTCATAGTCGACAGCACATTAACACCTGCACTGACTCTCCCCCATGAAACTCACTGAATAAACAAATATTTAGCACCTCTCAGCCCTGCAATGTCATCACCCTTTGCTTTCCAACTCCTTCTATCCCAGAGATGTGATCTAATCTCTTAATTCTCAAAGCAACCTTTTGAGGTTCCCACAGAGCTTTCAGCTTTAAATGATGATTTCAAAGGACTCTTACCCAGCACCTCCCAGAGCTGCTAGTGGGAATTTTGCTCTCTTCTATGCAGCATGAACAGCAATTTAGGAGATGAGCTCCTGGGCTTCATGCACAGGAGCATATTGCACAAAAGGCTCAGAAATGCGTGATGTGAACATGAGGCACGGGAAGGGAGCCAGCAGGCATCAATCTGACATGCAGCCACTTCTTTTATTTCACCTGGAGCATCCCAGGATGTGGCAGTGCACATCAAGGTGAAAGGGAATGTGCATTTGCTTTCAATTTTCCCCACTGCTCTCTCTTCCTCCTTGCCCTGCTGATTTACCACAGTGCAAACCCAGAGAGTCCCACCACGAAACCCTTCCCTCAGTGTAAAGATGGTGCTGTTTGGACTTTGGAACTGTAATTATATGGTTTTAGTGAAATTACTTTGCCACTTTGCATTTAGTAACATAAGGATTGAGCACCACCATGTGTTTCACAGCTAAATAAAATGATATATTTATTTGTACCACATGAATGTTGTCAGGATCAGAGCATCCTTCGAGGATACCAAAACACCAGCATCAGACCAGAAATTAAATATGCATTCTTATACTTTTTCATATTACTCTTCAAACAGAAAAAACAAAACCAAACTCAAAACCCTACTGGCCTCCTTTTCAAGAGCTTTTTAAAGGGCAACCAGAAAAGAACAAAAAAATTTTTTTAATAAAATTGTAACAACAGAGGTGATCACACTAGATGTCATTTTTGCAGCCTGAATTCTAAGCAGATCTGGAGGGTGCATATTTTCATGACAGGGTGTGACTTTAATTACCAGTTGCAGCTTTGGAATGTTTCCAGCACTATTGTAACATTCTGCCTCTGTGCAGAGGACAACTCTGTGTCATTCAAGCAAAAAGAAAACCCTTGGTGACTGGGATACAAGCAGAGTGACAGGTTTTATGTGGATTTAGGTGAAACCAAAAACTAAACTTGACAAGAACAATCATTAAAATGGATTCTCACTCTTCTGGAAACCAAAGTGGTGTTTTTACACTAAACTTGAATATAGAACATATGTAATGTACACATCCAGGCAGAAAATACATTAAATTAACATCCTCTCAGGAAAGAGATCAGGCTTCTACACTTCTTGTTTATACTGCCCTTCTCCATTGAGATTTCCTTACAGTAGGAATGGCTCTTGCAAGTTCCAGCGGCCATTCTGAAGGAACTTTTACTCAGTGTTCACCTCTGTTCTTTTGTTCCCTGCCCTACTTATTACCAAATTAAACAGGGAAAAATTATCTAAACTCTCAACACTGCAAGACGTAAGGTAATGCAGGACTGAAACCTTCACTTCTTCCCTCATATGTGACACCACCTCTACTGACACCAAGTGGAACCAGTCTCTGTCACCTCCACGTGATTTCACAAAAGAAACCACACTTTACCACAGAATAATGTTCTTCCCTTTAAACTATTTCTGCAAAGCAAAAATTCACTGCAAAGCAAATTTCACCGCTGAGTGAAAAGGGCCATTTTGTGGCAAAGTAAATTTTTTCCTTCTACATCTGTTGCCCAAGCACAGACTCATTGCAGCTGAAGGCAGTTCCCAGGAATCCCAGTAGTAGTCGAGAAGTGTCAACAGACACAACAATGTAAATAGCCTGTAAATAGTCAGCTTTAGGAGCAAAGAGAGTTTTGAGTCATAAAATCACAGCTTGGTTTGGGTTGGAAAGGACCTAAAGGGTCGTTTCCTTCCAAACCCCCAGATGTGGGGGG
>VZTZ01008487.1:525369-565248 GCA_013400955.1 Drymodes brunneopygia | reverse complement strand
GACCCCGGGGTAAAAAACACCCTCCTTTCACAGCTGACAGTGGAAAAGACACCCTCATGGCAGCAGCCGCCCGTGCAAGTCGCCTCTCCGGCCTCGCCGGGGCCGCGGCGCAGCTCGGCCTCAGACCGGCGTTGAGGGACCGCGGGTGCCGCGGCGTTCCCTCCCGGTTTCCCGCGTGACCTCGCCGGGAGCAGCCCCGCGGAGCCCCTGTTACCCTGCCCGGGGCACAACCCGCAGCATCCCCCGCCCTCCCCGGCACTGCCCGGNGGGGGAGGAGAACCCCGCTGACACCGAGCGGCTGCCGGCCCCGATCCCCGTCCCGCACCTGTTACGGTGCTGTGGGAAGCGCGGCCCCGTGCGCTCAGCGGGCGCTTGGGGTGTTTTAGTGGGGTTTGTGTTTATGTTGCTTAGCGGAGCTTAAAGATGTGGATGCTTCTCTTCGGAATCGTACAAGGAAAGTGGTGTAATGTTGCAATTTAGCAGCAGAACTTGAATGTTTTCTCTGAGCCGTGGCCTTCTGACCCGTTGGGTCTGGGTGGCCCAAGGGTCTTGAAAAGGCTTTGAAGATGTAATTAACCCAAGGAAGCTTTGTTAGCTTCAGTTCGGCACGGCACCCAGCCCCGATGGTGGAACCCTTGGAAATCCCCGCGTCTTTTTCTGCTCCTAAACCCTTTCCCCGCTTTCCTCGATTCAGACCTCTAAGTGTTTTGGCATGGAATGAAAGTGTCTTGTTTCCGATAGCATTTGTCATGACAAATCGGTAGGGATCGAGGGCTAGTCAAGTGCTCAGCTTTGGAGGGATGATCTTTTCAATTTAGCACTGGACAGAGACTGCAGAAGTTTTCTTGCAGTTCTTGCCCTGTGCATGTCCTTGCAGAATGATTTGAGGTGTGCGGTACAGGTAAGGAAACAGACAAGAAACTCTTCTTTCTAACTTTAGTGTGAAGATTATGGACACGAATAATTTATGATAATGAAACTGTGTATTAACAGTGCTCCACACCATGCAGCCTTAGACTCAGCAGAATCTCTTAGTTCTTCTAAGACCCCTTTCTCATGAGTGTTTTTCACCGTGTAATACCAGGTCCCTGTCTGATTTGACCATATTTAGGGTGAAAAAAATTCGTTTCCCAGTAATACCAGTTTTCAATTTGTTTTCAGGGCTCTTAGAGGCAATAGTGTGGAGGTGAGGCTTACAGTGTCCTTAGCAAGGAGGTTGTATCTGGACTAATTCTCATCTGCTCTGAGCTTGGTGGCTATGCCTGAGCAATTACAGGTTTGTTGCCCATAGCCTTTACTGTGTAAAAGAGAAAGTATTTTATTTGAGTGTGGTTAACCTCTGACAATACAAAGCTAGAGAGGAAGAAGAATCAGGGTATTGGCTTCTGAGATTTTTTAGAATTGCCAGGCCTGCATTTCTGGAAGGTTGTTAGCCCCAGATTTTTCACAGATCTGTTTTCTCTTTGAATATCAGTCTTTCTGAGGACAATTTCACCATCAATGGTGCAGAGGCCTTCTCTGCATCTCCTGACACTCTGTAGCAGCTTTTCCATACCTTTCTATCTCCTTGATCCTGTTTCCAAGCACTAATGGACAAGAAACATCTTCTTCCTATTGCATTAAGCTAAAAATCTTGTTTTTCTGCTGTGTTTAATGTAGGACTAAACTGTAAAATAAAATTTGTATAAACGATGCTGTGTAAATTAAAAATACTATAATTATGGTTATTTTGTCAGCACTGCAATGAAAGTGCTGTTCTTAGGCTGTAATTGCATTGTGTGGGAGTGTGTTTTGGCTTTGTTTTCAAATTCCTGCTTTGATATTGCTACAGTGAGATGTGACCTGAGGTGTGCATTACTGCAGGTATTGCACAGTGGAAGGGATTAGAGAAATCCAGTGCCAAAACCGGACTGTTGGGCTCAGAACTATTTAATGGGCTTACATATGTTAGGGATTTCATATTTGTTTTTTTGTTACTACATCTGTAAAGGCCCCCATGGCTGGTTTGGTTGCATAAGTGTTGCAGAGGATGTTTCTGAGCTTTGCAATGGCTCTTGTGGTGCTGCAGTGCTGTGCTCGAGTGTGCAGTGCACAGGCTGTACCTGCACAGAAAACACAGCAGATGTGAATGTGACATTGCTAAAAACATCAAAGTGGAACTTGGAGCCCCAGTTTTAACATTGTTCTTTCTCCCCTTTGTTTCAGCACTTTCTCAACGCATTTATCATCTGCTCAGGGGAAACAAACAGCTCTTTGATGTCTAACATAATAAAGAGTCGAGAAGGCTTTAAGTAGATGTTGTGTTTTGTCTTCTGAAAAGAGCAGTTCTCTTTCTTCCTTACACGATCTTTGTGTTTCCCTCCTGCAGCAGATTTTTCAGACAGCAGCACTGAACATATGCTTCAAGGATGTCTCTCTCTCTCATAATAAAATGGGGTGGACAGGAGTACACAATAACCTCGCTGTCAGAAGAAGACACAGTGCTGGACCTGAAACAGTCTCTGAAAGGCCTGACTGGAGTGTTACCAGAGCGTCAGAAACTGCTTGGGCTTAAAATGAAGGGTAATTCTCCTTATTTGCTGTTTGTTGGGAATGTGCCTGAAGTGTTAAGGACAAACATCCCCTCATCCTAGGCAGGATGTGTGCCCTAACAGGACATCCACCTCCCAGTTCTAGCTCTGGAATGAACATGAATACAGACACTTTAGACATCACTGGATATTGTTTATTATTTATACATCTACCTGGTCATTTTGCAGTGGTTGACACTGCCCTGTCCTGGTGGGGAGGAGAACTGGGGGGAAAAGAGTAAACCTCATGGGTTGAGATGAGTTCAATAACTGAAAGATAATAAAATATTATATAATACTAATAATTATAATAATGGTAATGAGAAGAGAGAGACACAAAACCCAGGAGAAACCAGTGACACAGTCCAGTTGCTCACCACTCACCAATGCCCATCCAGTCCCTGAGCAGCAGTTGGTGTCTCCCAGCCAAATCCCCCCTGTTCATACCCTGGCCATGAGGTTCTGTGGTGTGGAATATCCCTTTGCCCAGTTCCCCCAGCTCCTCATGCACCTGCTCACTGTCAGAGCACAGGAAACTGTAAAGTCCTTGATTTAGAGTAAGCACTGCTTGGCACCAACTAAACCATTGGTGTGCCATCAACGTTATTCTCGTACTAAATCCAAAACACAGCACTGCAGCAGTTACCAAGAAGAAAATGAACTCAATCCCAGCCCAAACCAGAACACTGTATATGGAAGATGATGATAGCACAGCTTGGGATATCTGGTGTTTTACAAGGAGCTTATTTCAATTAAGCATGAAATGTATTGGCATTTTTCTAAAATCTCTCTAGCCCAATAGAATAAAATCTGCTTTCATTATAGGCAAACCTGCAGATGATGCTGTTAAGCTTGGAGCCCTCAAGTTGAAACCAAATACTAAGATAATGATGATGGGCACTCGTGAAGAGAGTTTGGTAAATAATTTGCTTGTTTATTAACTTAAAAGGAAAAAATGCTTCATGTCTCCTAATTGTGATTTTAAATTTTGAATATTCCACTCATCATTTGAAAAATGATAGTAGATTTCTGTTTGCATTTCTTTTTCTACTTAGAGTAAGCTTTGCTGCAGAACTTTGAGAGCAACGTATTCATGAAATTCCTGTCTTGTTCTGCACTTGAAATACAATCCTATTATTGTGATACTGACTGACTTCTCAAATCTGAACAGTCATCAGTTTCCTTCCATTAGTAAAGTGAAATAATTTGGGTTAAATAGTATCCCTGCCCTGTAATGTGCAGTAAAAGAAACTTGACATCTATTGTTATTTTCCCTCTATCATCCTCCTTATCTTTTATTATTTTTATTCCTCTAGGAAGATGTCCTTGGGCCACCTCCGGATAATGATGATGTGGTCAATGACTTTGATATTGAAGAGGAAGTTGTGGAAGTAGAAAATAGGTTAGGAGTTCAAGCTGTTGAAACAGTTTGTTACTGACTGTAGAGTGTGCATTTTAATTAACTGCAACTTTTTGCACTGTTACATCAGGGAAGAAAATCTACTGAAAATTTCCCGTAGAGTTAAAGAATACAAAGTGGAAATTCTGAATCCTCCTAGAGAAGGGAAAAAGCTGCTGGTGCTAGATGTTGATTATACACTATTTGGTGAGTTTTTATGCAACTTACGCTTTTTGTTTAAGAGCTTGATTTATTTGTCAGATCAGGTTTCTTGATTTTTGCTTTGCTGTGTTGTACAACATAAAAACTTCTTTATATGATTTTGTGGTCTTCTGCTCACATTTTAAAAAGCATTTTAAAATGCTGCATGTTGTTGATTTTAGTGCAGCAACTATTTAATTGCTGCAAAAAAGACATAAAAAAGTAAAAAAGCTGCAATTTAGTCTTCTGTCCTGATAGTCTTTCCCTTGACAATTTGTATCTTGGCCATCACAGTGGCAGGGAAAGATAAGTTATACAAGATATTTTAAAATAGTGATCCCATTCTGTACCTGATTGACTCTACTTTTGGGGGGTGTGGGAGAACAGCTTCAGATTTTATTTACATATCATTACTAAACATTCACAAAAGCACGTTTTACTGGAAAATTCTGTCCAGCTGGTTTTTTTTGAAAGCCAGAATTTTCCTTCTGATTTAACTTTCTGGTTTGTAGGTGTGTCATGGCACCGTGACTCTGAGCAGTAAATAATAGCTTCCCTTATACCTTTTCCTTCACTTTCCTTTTTGATGAGATTTGTTTCCAATCTGACATCAAAATTCAACCTATTTCTGAGTTTGAAATTTTTATTGAGAGGTCTTCTGCTGGCAGATTTTGGCAGCAGTTTTGGAATTGGAACAGGGAATGTTTGCACCTCTGAAATGAGCTTGATATATGTTCACACAATTAACTGGACTGGGATTGAAGGAATCTGTTTCATATCTGGCCAGTTACAAATTTGCTAAGTGCACAGATGAACTATTTGCCCTGACTCTTCAAAGATATTCATACTCAGAGATCTCTGATTTAATTATTGCTAAGCCCTCAGGTAGCTGTAAGACCAACAAATAAATATTCCCTCAGCTTTGTCTTTCCACTTTTAAAATGGGAATGGAAGTTTGATATCAATTCATTCATGATCTTAAAATGCCTCAGTGCTCCCCTCATGAAACTCTTTGAGTCTGTGGATAGAAAGGAAAATCAGACTGGACTTGAATAACTAATGCTTTAATACTGAATTGCTTGTGTCTTACATTCTTTTAAAGACCACAGGTCATGTGCTGAAACTGGGGTAGAACTGATGAGGCCATACCTTCATGAATTCCTGACTTCAGCCTATGAGGACTATGATATTGTAATTTGGTGTAAGTATTATTCTCTGTATCTAGGAATTTATTGTAAATTGTCATCCAGAGCAGACTCCAGGTGGGAGGTTTTTGTATGGCTCTTTAGTGTGAATCACAAGATCTAAAACGATACAGAAATGTTTGGCTGTGATTCACACAATTATTACAGATATTTTAGAAAAATACCAATTCTTATGTGAAAAAGCACCACATATTGCTCACAAGAATGGGCCTAGTCAGAGGATAAAGCTCAGCATCACTTTACTGAGTGTTACTTTGTACAAAAGTGCTTGAAATAACAGACCTGTAGAATCAATATTAGAACACTGTTTGATAGTGATTTTTACAAATAATCTCAATCTAGACAAGACAGTGAACTGCCAAATGAACCAAACTCTCCTGTCTGCAGGAGTGCCTGATCCTTTGCCTTTGAATGCTGGTTCAGTTCCTGTCCAACAGCTGGAGAACAGACTTTAGCCAATGCAGGCTTCAAACCATATTAAACTTGTGTTACAAAATTTCATTTTGCTAGTCTTGAACAATGTTTCTACATATTCTTAGATCAGTAGGCAATGTTGACACTTTGTCCTTTGCAGATTTTATGTATTCCCATCACTGCTTCCAGGAGGAAATGCTGCCCAGGCAGTGTGGTTCCTCAAGCCAGGTGTATCCCACTCTTATGGTCCTGCTGTAGTTCAGTAACAGCTGATCCAGAAAATGGTTTAAACATTTGCAGTGCTCCATCTAGATGTTATTTGAAAAATAAGCTTTTCCAAACAAAAACAGACTTCCATGAAGAAAGACTTTCTTTAAGGCAGTGGCCCTAAAAGCTGCAACAAGGGTGGATATTTCTAAAATTAAATTTTGTCTAAAAATTTGACATATTAAGTGAACAAGTTCTTGGCTTTTTTTTTTGTCTGCCAGTGACTTATTTTGATAAAGTATTCTTTCTGTTTTCTCCTTTTTCTTTCAGCTGCTACTAATATGAAGTGGATTGAAGCCAAAATGAAAGTAAGTTGTTCTAAAAGCATGTAATTTGTTTCTGGTCTGGGTAACTCTACATGCAGTTGGGCTCATGCTCAGCATTATAGAGCAGGTTGGTAGCAGGGGAGGTTGTATAAATCATAACCTGACTTGTTTCAATTTCCATACTTGAAATTATCACAAAACTAATTTTAGAATTCCACACAAACTATCAGCAGTAGGTGCTAAATTTAGCAGAACTAAACACAAGTCAGTACCTGCTGAAACTTGGATTCATCACGCAGCCCTGCACAGTTGATTTCATCTTACCTCTAATTATAGAGCTCCAGTCTTTAAATGTCATTTTTTAAAGGAACAGACAGATGTGACATGCTGGAGTAGGTTATCAAGAGGAAACTCCTTTCATATTTATCTTTACCTCTTGCTGCTGGGGGTTCTGTTGCTTAAACATCCCATAAGAGCTCTTTCACTTTCTGGTTTCTTCCATACTAGAATCAGGCAGGAAGCCAGTTTTGAACAGCTGACCTCATGGTGAACATACTTACAGTCAGGCTTAGCTGTGAATCTAATGAGCTTACTAAGAATTGCTGTATGCTTGGTTGGTGGGTTGGGGGTTTTTTATGTTTATAAATCAAAGGTTATTTCCATTCCAGGAAAAACCTTTCCAAATTTAAGCTTTTATTATGCGCTATTTCTTCAGGTTTTCACAGAGCAAAGCACATTTTTCCAGTGTTCTCTTCCTCAAAATAATTAATTGCTACAATTTTTTCTAAACAAAAATGCCTCTCAGAAATGAGAACCTTCAATCAGAACTATAAAGTGGAGTTAGTGCAAGTAAAGTCAGTGTTGAGCCTTGCAAACATTGCATTCTTGTGGCAGCCTCACATGTTAATATTGTGCTGTTAGAGTAATGCTAGGACTCAATCTTGTGGAAAACCATTGTTCCAAACTGGGTTCTTTCCCCTGCACTGGTCACCTTTCTGCATTTCCAGGTTGCTTTTCCAGCCCTCCTCCTGGATCCTGCTCCTTTGAGATTCCTGCCACTAGATGCCACTTTCTGTTTCTCCTTAAACCAGGGGCGCTTCCCTCCAAGTTTCACTTCTGGTCAGGGAGCAGTGATTCCAGCAAGAGTTGGCATTAAAGTTTCTGTTTTAAACTACAAAGCAGGAACAGCATTAAAAAGAAGGGAGTATCAGATAAGCAAATTTAATCTCTCAGTTACCAGCCCTTTATGCCTGAAATTCAAACATTCTAGAACAGCTGGTTCTGTCAGTGTAACAGGATACTGACCCAGGTTGGGAGAGCATATCATTTGCAAGATGCCCTTTTTTATATAAAAGCAAATCAGTTTAAGTGTGCCTGGATAGTTGAAAGAGCTGCTGCACTGGGGTTTTTCTACCTGTTATGAAGCTTTGCATATTGCTGCTGTCTCACACACCAGAAATTGTCAGCAATATCTGTGTTGTACCATGTCAGCAGATTTTACTGGTACTTCTCAGCTTTGGAAAGGATTTGAAATGGAAATGATGCTCCCTCATCTAGACAAAGTTTTTTATTTGTAAAAAGGTTGTTTTATTTAGAGTATTTCAGGAGTTACCAAATATTAAAAGTGCAAATTGACACTGACATTGGTTATTCTGGACGTGTGCAGGAGGGAACAGTGGCAGTGAGCTGTTCCTGGATATTCCACCTTGAATTGGGCTGTGATTTGTGCAAATCACTGTGAGGAACAAAGAGCAGCCACTACACAATTGGTCTAAAGTTAAGTTGGGGTGTGTAGAACTTGTGAGAGGTTGTACACCAAGGTATAAGCAAAACCTCTTTGTATTTTACCTTCTTTGCCAAGTTGCTTTGATTTTCTCTCAGCATCAGCTGTTAAGTTCCTGACACTGAACACTAAAAATAAATCCCTGTGTGCACTTTTATGATCCTCATTGTGTAACAAATCTAGATTTCCCAGGTATCTATTTTTAGCATGTCTCTGGTAAACCTCCACAGCTCACCCCATGACAAACAATGTGCTATAATTGTGCTTCCAGTTGTTCAGCAGTAAAACTGTCATAATTAGAAGCTTTAATCCTAAATCTTTGTGATGCAGGAGCTTGGGGTGAGCACCAATGCAAACTACAAGATAACTTTCATGCTGGACAGTGCTGCCATGATAACAGTACACACTCCTCGGAGAGGACTCATAGATGTAAGTATCAATTTTCCTCCTAATCTTTTTCTACATTCAGCTGGCATTTTATCACACCCCTTTAAAATATTCAACAAAAAATGCTGTTCTGGAGTTCTCATGCAAGAAAAAGGCAAGAATCTTGGAACCACAGATTTTTTTTTTCTGCTGAAAGTGGCATATGTAGATGTCACAGCTTTCAAATCAAACAGTTGGTAATCGTTGCAAGAAAATACCAACAAGTAGCAACAGAAGGGTTTTCCTGAGTGTCAGGTGTATTTATGTTGTGTTATTTCACATCTCTTCCTTTGTTAAAGCCAAACTACCTGCTAATGGTAAAGCAAAAGAATACTAGTGTCCATTTAAGTTTGGACTCAGGTTCCTATAGATGATATTTTCATCTCCTGAAATCATGATCTGATTTACCTCACATACCTTGTATTGTGTTGTGTTTGCAGGTGAAGCCTCTTGGTGTTATCTGGGGAAAGTTTTCAGAATATTACAGTAAAAAAAATACTATTATGTTTGATGATATTGGCCGAAACTTCCTGATGAACCCACAGAATGGACTCAAGGTAGTGCAAAGTGGAATTTTCATTTATTACTACTTTTTCTTGATACTTCAAGTAGTACTTTCTCCTAGTTCTTTGCTGTAGCATAAAAAAAAGGCTATTCTTGACTGACAAAGACGCATATTTTATTAAATTTTTTCATTTACAGTGTCATTTGTCTGACTTAGTGTTTCCTTAATAGTAATATTAAATAAATCTTGTGTCTATTAAGTGAGAGTTTAAGAGATAACCAAAATCAATGAAATTGTTATTTCTGCTGAAGTTATACCTGCAAGCTGTAATCAAGCTGGGCATTGCTGACAGGCACCATTGAAATATGTGATGTTCAATCTCCAGAGTAGTCAGATTCAAAAATAAGTCAAAAAGCAACTTCATGATAGTATGACAGGATAATCACAAGTATTCTATATGAGAAAAAATTAGTACCTTGAGCCATTTTGACTATAGAACTGCAAATATTTCATTTTATACACCTGTCAGCCAATGTGTGCTCTGTTATTACTGCTGGTTCTGAATAAGAATACAACTTAAATTTCTACATACATATGATGGTAAAGTAGTGTGGTACTGAAAGAACTGGCACAAATCTCTTTAAAAAAGAAAAAGATATTTTCAAATGCAGAAATCCAAGAGGAGAGCAGTCAATGGGATCTAACAAGATGATCTTAATTGGAAGGAGAATCAGGAATAGCAAAGATCTGGCTGGGAAGGGATTATCCAGAGAGGTCCCTCTAGCTCAGATTGGAAAGATTTTTGTCAAAGTGTTGTTAACAGCTGCAGACAAGAGCACTGAATCACTAAAACAAGGCCCAGGTATCATGTATTCTAAGCTTAAAGCAGTTTTCAGATAAGTTTTGCCTCTGACATCTCTTTTCACAACAGCTCTGGTTGTAGTCAAAGGCTTTTTGCTGAAAAAAAGCATTTGGTTCCAACCATGCCACATAACTCAAAATGCTGAGCTGAAAACCCTTCCTGCAAAAATCTCTGTGAAATCATATTAGAAAATGTGGCAGTCCATTCCAGATCATTTTATCAGTCTGTCTGGGAGGGGAAGGCTTGAAGAAGTGCAAGAGAAAATAAACTTTTTCCTTGTCGGTGCAAGGTAAAAACCTCTCAGTCCAGTTCGCATGGAAAGGACAAATTGGATCTGACCACTGCAGGAAAAGGTTTTTCTTCCTCTTACCTGTGAAAAGCTATAACTTGTCACAGTACTGAAAACATATTTTAATCAGGTGGTAAATGATAGAGAATCTAAAGCATTTTTTCTTTCTGTGAGCAAATGGTTATACCCAGTTCATTTCTTTTGTACAGATAAGGCCTTTTATGAAAGCACATTTAAATCGGGATAAAGACAAGGAGCTTCTAAAGCTCACCCAATACCTCAAAGAAATAGCAAAATTAGATGACTTTTTGGAGCTGAATCACAAACATTGGGAAAGGTAAGAACAAAGTCAAAATTCTTGCTTCCTTCTGCCCCTGACCCCTGTGTTTTGCTTGAGGTTGTCTCTACAAACACCAGAAACAAAGGAACCGATGAACTTTATAACTTACAGTTATAAAGGTCCTTTAGTTTGAGGAGAATTTTAATGAAGCTGTAGTGTTGGGGCAGCTTCCCTAAAATGGTAAGATTTTGACAGAATGCATCTGTGTTTTCATGCTGCTCCAGTTTTCGCTACTGCCAACTATGCAATTATGCTTCCTAAAAGGAAAAGAGTTTTGAAGGAACCTGATCCCTGGAAATCTCTCTATTTCCAACCCTGCAAAGCTAGGCTGTGGGTTCAGATCCCAAATCCTTTGTTTTAAGGCAACTTTTCTAGAAGTTACTTGAAAGCTTTGTGGTGTTAGTGTAGTTCTCAGGCACCATCCAGTTTGGGTGGTATTGCAGGATGCATCAGCTCCAAGTTGCTGTCTTATGAACAAGAGTTTTCCAAGTGCTCGGGGCCCAAGTTAGCCTCCTAATTATTGCTAGAAAATGATTAACTGAAGGGCTTAAACAAAATTCTTCTTGGTTTTATGCAACAGCCAGAGGGTTCAATGCATGTGAAGAAAACCTGTTTGAAAATCATTCATTCAGTGCTTGGAAAAAACAGACTTGCATGCTTGATACAATTTCTTTTTTTATATTAGAATGGAAAGTGAAATGTTAAACCTTAAGAGCAGTGAGATTCATTGGATATTTCACACTGTCAGTGAAATTGGTTGGATTCTTTCTCCCAGAGTAAATGTAAAACCTTCACTGTCACACCACACAGGCAGAGTGCTGCAGCTCTGGTGCTAAGAGAGCTGTGAGATCAGAATCCAAGCAGTCCAGAGTCACTCAGATTCTCCAGAGAAGCTGCTGCTGGGCTGCTCTTTTCAGGTTATGCTGGATCAGTTCATTAAAGTCCTGAATTTATTTATTTGAAGGAGTGCCATTACTAATGGGCCTTTTTATCTTAAAGGATATAAAAGCCACTTTTCCGACTGATGTAATTTTCCATCCTCTTAGAATGAAACAGGTTTCCCTTTCCTTCCTTCCTTTTGTTTAAAATGCCTGATAGAGTCTAACTAAAAACATGACTTTGAATTACCGCAAGATAACTTATCATGGAATTGAAATATGTTGAAATCAAATAAAAATCAGAAGTGGTATTAATTGCATTTCTAATTTTTGGTTATCAGTAGGAGGATTGTTACTGAGAAAAGCAGAGTCATACTTTGATCTTAAGATCCCAGGTATTTTTGTGGCCACCTCAACTTGGTGAAAAACTGTACTTTTGTTTCTTTCAGGTATCTTTCAAAGAAGCAAGGACAATAACACTAATAAAACTGTGTGGCACTGAATTGAAGGGAACATCACTAAGATCATTGGACTTTTCCTTGCTTTTGTGCTAGAGTATCATAGTGCTGGACACTGGACCCAATGCCAGAACGACTGCTAAACTTGGTCTTCCAGTTGGTTGGTTGTGGGTTTTTTAAAAGATCACAGCAATAAGCTCAAAGTGGGAGAAACAAGTCAATTGCTTTTTCTTGCATTCAGTTCTGGTGTTACTTCTCAAAATACTTTCCTCTCCTTTGCTGCTGAAGTACAACCATAACCATCAAAGACCAAAACCATTCTGAGACTAGAACAAAAAATATTTAGACCAAAAAAGTTGATTAAAAAGCCAGCCTTGGCAGTGTATGAATTGTATAAGTCCTCTTTTCCCTCCATCTTTAGAAACAGTCTCCCTCTCCTGTTCCAGTATTTAAGTCTATGAATTACAAGTTGTCTGAGTTTGGTATGTATTAGTATGTCAGTGTTTCTCTGTGCAAGACAGTAAGATGGGGAAGAACCACCTCTGTGGCCAGTTTACCCCAGTGTGTGACCTTGTACTATAAAGCAGTGTTTACTGGAAAACAAAAGATTGAAGTTGGAGGGAGAGAAACCCACTGTTACTTGGTCAGCAAAAAGCAGTCTGCCTGAAAAATCCCCGTGTGTCAAATAAAGGGTTTAAACCTCAGATGGGAAAGTCACATTCCTAACAAAGCATGAACAAAACCCTTGTTCTCTTCTAGCTAAATCTTGTCGAAGTGCAAACACTGTGTTTAAATACAATATTCAGCCATACTG
Source organism: Drymodes brunneopygia (assembly GCA_013400955.1). NCBI lineage: Eukaryota > Metazoa > Chordata > Aves > Passeriformes > Petroicidae > Drymodes > Drymodes brunneopygia. The sequence continues at coordinate 552,571 of VZTZ01008487.1, read as the reverse complement.
TTCTTAAAATATCATTTACTTGCGCTGCTTATGCCTGCACTATAGAAGTGTGATGTGACTGCTGTTTGGCATTTCCAACACTTGTGCATTATGCAGTTCATGGATTTGAAAGAAGACTGACCCTTTCAAATAAAAAAATGGTATATATTGTTCTTAAGGAACTATAGCAGTTGTGTAAATAATAAATACCTTTTTCATACTTCGTGTCCTGTGCTGCCTTCAGTGTTCAGCTTGCATGAGCAGAGGAACCATCGATAATGCAAGATTTTTCTGGGGTTCCAGGGACACCAGGCTTGTGTCAGGAGTTGAGTAAGAGCCTGGTATGTGCCTCTGAGGATTAGGGAGGTGGTGCAGCACCAGGCTGGCCAGAAAAGGAGCCCTGACAGCACAAATCAGGCTGTGAGGACAGCAGGGACAAATGAGCTGCTGGGATGAGCACACAAGGCTGCGGCTCAGTGACCTGCCAGAAAATATCCAGGTCCTTGTCCAGGGCTCTGTGTGCTTCACTGCCAACCCCAGCTGCCTTTGAAACGAACAAACCAGAAACCTGATGCATAAAAGCAGTGGTTTAGGTAAGTGTGGAGGATGAAAATCAGCAGTTTTGTTCTCCTAGAGCTGATTTCTGATGAAGGCATTGCCTGAGCCCTGTACAGACAGCACAGGGAGAATCCCTGAGCTTAGAACAGTGATCCTTTCCTGGAAAAGCTGCAGCAGCAGAGATCATGGAATGTAGGACTGGTGCATGGTGCACTGGAACTCCTTTGACTTTGAACAGTGGTAAGAAGGCATTGCAGTTAAATCAGCTGTGGAGATTTTGCTGGGCAGAGCGAGAAAACCAAACCAAGGGGATGTATTTAATCGTGTGCCTGTATTTTTTTGCTCAAAGTTGGCCTACAAACAGAAGGTTACAGTGAATGAGCAATACTCATTTCTCTTGCTTTATACAAGGAACATTTAAAACATCAGTCTTGATTTTACTTCAGTGACACGGGGGTTTTGGCCCAGAATTTGAGAGTATTCACTGATCTGAAGATGTGCATTCCCCTTTCAAATATTTTCTAAGCTGAGCTGGAACACTCGAGTGTGATCTCAATGTGATGGTAACACAGAGCTGTTGCTGACAAGTTGTTATGTCTTTTATGACTAATACCATTCCCCTTCCCATATTTTCTATTTGAAGACTAGTCTTGCAGTTTGATTTGGTTAGCTTCTAAAAATGCTGCTGGGATTTACTTGGCTGAGATTTATAAAATCATGAAGTGGTGGATAAGGCAAGCACAAGTCTGATGTTCAAATGACAGCACAAGAATCAGGGGTCACTGACAGGAGAGTGGGTTAAAAATGGTAAAAGCAGCAGGAAGAAATCTGGATTTTGTTGCCATGGTTGGTTGTGGAGGCAGGTGGCATCAGCAGGTTCAGAAAGGAGTTCAGCATCTCCATGGAAAAGTCCACAGGCAGAAACTAAAGGGAATAGCACTAAAGGGAATAGGAAGGTCTAATAACCTGTAATAAAAGACTTGGAGGTGCTCAGGAAGATGGGAGTGGGTCACACAGAGCAGCTCCTCACTGCACTGCAGGGCTGCTCTGGGCTATACCTAAAAATGTGACTGTGCCAAACTACCTGAGTAACTGCAAGGATAAATGGGTAGTTTTCTCCTTAGCCCAAAAGAATGTATTTATTGCTCATAAACTAAGGGGAAAATACCTGTGCTGATTTTTTTGTTTCTCCTCTTCACTAGGGAAGGCAGTTTTGACTTACTTGTATTTTCAAAATGTTGTTAAGCTTGGAAAAGAACTATGGACAGCAAGGTTTAAAGGTTTATTCCCTGCTAACATTTATTTTCCTTTTAGATTATATTGAGGTCCCTGAGAAGTATTTGATTAATGGCTTTCACTATCTCTATTAAAAGAAATGGTATTAAAGCATAATTAAAGAGAGGGACTGTACAGCTTAATTACAGAGCTCCTAATTTACCATCCTGCAAAATTCAAGAAGCATTAAATGGAGTCTGAACTATTCCAAATATTTTCATGTGTCAGAGACTGTCCCAGGCTCCCAGCACACGTCAAACATTTTGTGTGTTGTTCTGTCTGATTATTCAGACCAGAAGAGACAGTCCATTTCCAAATGAAGTTATTTCAGTAAGCCCTGGAAATCTGACAACTCCAATGCTTCACCATGGCATGAATACTCATCACTGGAGCTACATGGAGTGACAGCTGAAGCCAGGAACTGAACTGCAAATTCAGCCCCACAAATCCTGCTGCATGACTGTGAAATCTACAGCTAGTTGCCAATTTTTGTTCCTGACTTGACATTCAGCTGACAGCAAGGGGATGCCAAAGGGTTTAAGACAATTTTCCACTCTGTCTGTTCAGGATGTATTTAAGCCTGATGTGAGAAGTGCTGAATACTTGCTCCCAATAAGACAAAGGTCAGGTAGAAACTGTATTTCAGAGGGTGAAGGAAAGTACACAGTTTTCCTGATTCATTAAAGCTGCTTAAAACAAGAAATGCTGGATGGAGAGGCAGAATCCTTGGACATTTCACTGTTGTCCCTGCAGCAGTTGTGGCAGGTAGTGGTGGGTATTAACAACTGCTGCACCCAGTGTAGGGTGCCTGATGAAGAGCTTTGGCTGGGGAAATGACAGAGAAAGATTTCAGTGAAAAGAAAATGTTGAGGAAGAGAATAACAGGTCTAGAAGATAAAAATACTTCTCCATCCAGGAGAAGACAAGGCATTACAAGTTTCTTGTGTGAGCTATATTGGCAATATCTTGTTCCCAGGGACTGGTGCTGACATCTGTGCTTTGAATGGGCTCTGCATGAGCAAGGACATGGTTTAGGTACAAGCAGCCTCAAAGATTCAACAAGAACTGCCTCGTGATGGGAGGTGAACAGCTCTGGTTAGGTTTTCCTAAAAATGCTGGGAAACAGCTCTGAGGGCTCACAGTGCCAAGTTTGGTAACCCTGGCTCTATCTGCTGCACCACACCACTTTAGACCTGTATTTCCCAGCCCACCTCTATCATCCCCCATTACCCTTTAGATCCCTGATAATCACACAAGGCCTCACCCTCATTCATGCATCAGCCCTTTCCTGATGGTGTTTTATAACAGAGAACTTCAAAATGAACTATTTATATACTGATGAGCTTTCTCATACAGCCCTGAGCTTCATTATTTATGCTTATTTAGGAAGTTTGCTCATCTCTGGAGATCCTTTGATGCTGCTTTGAGCACTTGGATGCTCATTTAGCTCTCAGGAGTCCGTGAGCTTGGCCTGTGTCCTTGCCACACACAGTCACATACAATGCCATGCCATTAATTTCTGTGTCTCTCCTAGCAAATAGTTCTCCCACCAATTCATTTTCTGTTAAGAATGGGTACAAGTCAAAGGGAGCTTGTTCTCAAATTGCATAATGCTCAGAGCACTGGCTGGGGTGCTGGGCACAGTGAAAAGTGCATCATTAACACCCCTTGAAAGTTTTTGTTGTGCTTTTTTCCCCTTCTTTAAGCTGCCTGGTTGGAATTGCACATCCACTCTGCTCACAGCCCACCATTTGTCAAGGTGTTTATATATCAGAAAAGAGCAGCTTTTATCATTTATCACAGCAGGGGCCAGGTTTGGCTGCAGCTCCTGCCTGGAAAGGGACTGGGTGACCTGGAGCAGAGCCTGCAGGGTCACTGCTGCTGAGTGATGTCCCCTCCTCCCCCTGCAACATCCCACAAGACTTTGACCTTGCTGTTTTGAAACACTGAGATTGCATCAGATTTTTAGTAGTGTTAAAGCATTTGGTATTCAATAGTGGGAGCCTTTTTTTTCATTACTTGTGCTGCTCCTGAGAGCAAAGCAAGTCAAACTCAGGACCAGAGCATCAAAGAAGTCATAGTTCACTATAAATTCCTGATCTCAACTTCAAGATTTGAATGGGCTTTTCATCTCCAGCTCGTTCTACTCACTGCAAGATCAACCCCTGGATTCTGAGCTGGATCTGTCACGCTCCTTCCAGAGCACAGACCACAGGGCCAGACAGCTGGGCATGAATGATGGCTCACAGGCTGGTCAATAAACTTGTTCAAATTGTTTCACATTGGAGGAAAACATCTGCAGATGAATAAAAAAACGGGTGTCAGTGCTGAGCTCGTTCAAGATTTCTACTTCTAAGCATGTTCTCATAGTAAAACTGTGGGTAAAAAACTCCTTGCCAGCTTTGTTTTTTTGCAATGCTCTGTGATTTTTTTTCCCCTCACTTCCTAAAAAGTTTCTTGGTGTGGGTGTGTTGTATCTTTCAATCTGTGTTTCACTGGCCCAGTGGGCTCCTGCTCCACTGTGCTGTGGCATGGGAATGACTCAAGGGTTGCAGGAGTTTTGTACAGGATTGATGAGCCACAAGCCAAGAGCTCCACTGGGGAACACCCAAATTTATGCCCCAGGTGTTTTCCCCCCCAGTTTGGGTCATCCTTGAAAAACAAATGGTGGCACAGTAAGAATACTGTAAATCTAACAAATTCTAGTAAAACTTCCTAAGACACCCTGGTTCTTGGGGCAAAATGAGGTGGCTCTAGAATTCTATTTTGCAAAAAGTTAAGATTGTTTATCCAGATTTCTATATTCAGTGCACATTTCATGGCATACAGGGGTGTGTGTGATATTTGTGAGCAGTGAAAGCTGCATCAGTTCAGTGGGGGAACATGAGCAGAATTTCAAGTAGACACTTCAACTGCAACTGATGCACTTTTGGGTCCCTCTGCTGTCCTAATGATGGATATTTCTTGAATCAGGACCAAAATGAGCACATTTTTGGAAAAGTTAAGTGTATTAAACTGCCTCAGAGATGAAAATGATAAAGTGATGTGGGATTTTTTTTAATCTGATTAATCCCTTACAGATGTGACTAGACAGAACAGGTATGTTGCAAAATCTTTATCTATAACAAATGGTATTAAATGAGAAACAAAATTATTTGGGCCTAACACTTGAAGGAAATTCTGAGCTTTAGACACAGAGGGTTTGTAATTACACCTAGGCAATATCCCCACTCCCACAAATAGTAAATTAGTTGAGATAAACACATTCAGAAGCTGTTAAGCTACTTTGGTTTGGATTTAGTGAGTAGCTGCAGCTGGAGGAAAGCAGGCAAATAATTGAAAATTCTGACTTCTTAAAACAGAATGAAAATACTGCATTTTTTAAAGTGCATTTCCACTTTTAAAAAAAATTAGGTAGATTTAGTTCTGTGAGTAGTAAATCATGTAACATTCAGTTTTAGGGAGCCACTGATAAATGAGTTCAGGGCTTGTCCTTCACTCAGCCCAGCAATCCCTGACCAAGTTTATGACAGTTTGCCTGGTTTTAAACCAAGAGATGCTACAAAATAGGTGCCCATTTAAACTCAGATCACTGATGCAGAGCTATTCATTGCCCTCTGATGTTGGAAAGGTGTGTTGAAGTGCTCATGCCGACAGCCCCACAGCTCCCTGCTGGTCCAGGAGGCTCAGCTGGGTGCTGGGATCAGGGATGAGGATGAATTAGGGAGAAGTGCCTGCCTGCATCCCTGCTGGCCCTGCAGCACTTCCCACTGAGAGGTTATGGGCGAGATGAAAACCCCAAAACGAGCACTGAATCTTGTGAGATTAACATAGAAAATCCCTTAATGGAAATGTAGGCACCACAGATAATTACAGATCCACTGACTCAGTCGAGTACAGGGCACAATTCCAGAGACTGGGCAAGGAAAGTAAGGCACAGTATTTTCTCCAAAGGAACTTGAATCAAGCCAGAGAGCAGTTAACAACAATTGCCAAGTTGTCAGACTGTTCAGACAGTAAGGAGGGCACATGGAGACTCAAGGGCAGAGTTTCCAGCACTGGCCCGTCTTTCACAAGAATCAGATGAATTTTACACCCCCCCTCCTGCAGTGCCTTTCCAGAAGGGTGAGCAGAAGCCTTGGGACAGGCATGGGACAAGCACTGCTCTGAGGTCTGGAAGGAAACCAGACAGGAGCTTTTCAGCTAAAGCTCCTGCCAGAAGCAATTAGGAGGCGACAGCTGGATTGCAGCAGCTTTGCAGGGGCAGGAGACAGCACGGAGTGACCTGATCTCACCTGGCAGGGACAGCAGGGCAGGCTGCTCCTGCAGCCAGTGCCAAACCCTCTCCTGCCCTACAAGGACCTCACCCAAACCGTTCCCCAGCCCCTGGATCAGTGCTGCTCCCCTACTCCTAAGTCACAAGGAAATGTAGGTACAACAAGAGGATTTTCTCAAGGCAGCACAGGTGTGCCCCAAAAGCAGCAGGGCAGGGCTGGAAGGGAATCTGCAGGTGCTGCTTTCCTACTCCCGGGCTGAGAGATCCCTACCCACACTCATATCCCAGAGCTGAGTGCCCTGGACACCCCAAAACCACCATCACTGCCATCATCCCACACCCGGGGTCAGAGGCTGCTGTTGCTGGAGAAAGGCCGTGGCCTCTGAACCCTCAGGCTGATCTTCAGGAAAGGTTCTGCTCATTTTGATTCCCCGGCTCGGTGCTGAGTGCACTCACCTTGTCCTGCCCACAACACAGAACATTTGAGAAACCCCTTTGGGGTCAGCACTGCCCGAGGGCACAAAGAGCCTCCCCCTGCCCCAAGAGCCCAGTTTTTCTGCTTGCTTTACCGTGAGGCTGCTCCTTTACCCCAAACATCCTCCCATGGATCCCGTGCCAGTCCCTAAACCACGCATTCCCTCATTTTAAACATGAATCCCCCCAGGGAAAGTGCGGGTCTCACATTTCCATCACCTTGCCAGCCTCCACAGCAACAAAGCCATGGCACAGCTGGGAAGTTCAAGAGCTTTTCACTTCATTCTCACGAACCAAGCACCATCAGCCAAGGAGTACCCATTTGCTGAGGGTAGGGGTTTAAGGCTCATCTCTAATTACACCTCATCCTCCCTCCTGCCTCAGCAGCACGGAGCTGCTTTTGAGGGCAGGTGAGGTCTGACTGCTCAAAGCTGAGAGTTTGACCAGCACAACTGGAGTAGCTGGAGGAGAAGAGCCCTGTGAAAGCAGGAATAAGGGCTGCAATCAGAGCTTGGCAAGGAGGAGCACAGAGCTGTCTCTATCTGACTCCTGGAACTACCAGGGCAGCATTTTCAGGACATGTCCCAAGGCTGGTCAGAGCTGGAAACAAATCAGGGCCTGGGGTTTAATCCACTGGAATTGTTTGCCCCCTACCATACAACATCCTGCTGATTTCTCAAACAAGTTTGCTTTTCTGTCTCTGAGTTTTCTCAGCCTACTTCTTGAATCGTGATTTGACCTCAGATTAGAAGGGCTTAAACTATATAAACGCATACCTAAATATGTATCTATTTCGGGAGGCAGAAGTTTAGGTCTCACCAAATCACCACAGCCCAGGAGCTGCGGGTTTAGGAGAAAAAAAAAACCAAAACATTTCAGGGATCGCAGCCTGGTGCCGGAACTTCACTGGAGAGAGGCGATGAAAGGCGCCGGTCTGTGGCAGCATCCAGTGTCCATGGGCAGTACTGCACCTGCCCACGCCAGGCCTGGGCCATTCCAAGGGATTCCAAGGGATTAGCGGGACCTGGAAAGGCCACCGAGACACGACAGCAAACAGCAGCACACCCTCGGCAGCAGAAAGTCCTCTGGGACCCTGTTGGGGTGCAGGGGTCGCATGGATGCTGTCCCAAAGCTGTTGGATGCAGGAGCAGGCTCTGGCTGTGTCTCCTTTCTCAGGGGGGAGAAAGGAGAATCCTGCACAGAGGCAGAGCCCGAGCCTCAGGGAAGCTCAGTGAAAAGTGCAGCAAATGTGTCACACTCAGAGTCCCAGCGCCGATGCTAAATCCCAATATTTGCACCTGGCAGATTAACAAAAAAGCATTCCCCAAATCACAGAGATACAAAACCAACTCACCCCAGCTGCATTTCTGTGTCCTCGAACTTCTTCCTTCACGGCCTGCAGGACCTGTGGGAAGAGAGGGCACTGAGCACTCAGGCCAAGAAAATCATTACCTTCTCCCTCTTATATGAAGGAGGCTGCACCCTGTGCCTGAGCTTCTGGACGGGAAGTGATGGATCCTGCCCGAGCAGAGCCCCAGAACCACTAAAATTGCATTTGGCTCGTTTTCACAGGGCTGACTTTCTCCCAAAGGTCGGCACAGAGAGGGTTTTAGGGCTCCTCTCCAAAACGAGCCCATCCAGCAGGAGCAGAACCCGTTCCCAGCTCCGGCGGTCACCAGAGGGAGCCCAATGCCCGGGAACGGCGCATCCTGTGGGCAGGGACAGGGGAAAGGCGCAGGTGACCTTCTGCAGCCTCTCCTGGCTCCCTCCTAATGGGTCATCACCACAATCGGACAAAACCGGAGCCCCCGCTGGCCTGGTGTGACTGTGCAGGAGGATTTAGGGCATGTCTGGAAAGGGAGGATGCCTTTCCATCAGCTCCCAGGCTGTGATGGCTTTGTCACAGGTGAGTCCCCAAAATCACCCTGCCAAAGAAGGGCACTACATTCTTTGGCAAGGCCAGAAGTATCAGAGCCAGACCTTGTCACAATAGCAACATTTTCTGTTCACTCACAATTTTAGCCCCAAAAGGGGAAGGGCAGCCCTCAGCCCCTGCAGAAGCTCAGTTTTGACCTTATCCTTCAGCTCCTGATTGAAGCTCAGCCAAAGCCCTGCTTCTCCAGAATCCTGAGGAACTGAAATTCTGGAAGCCCTTGTCCCTCGTTACCCCATGGGTGACAAAGCCAAAGAGGTGCCTTGAAGCACCCCCTCATTTGGAGCTTTGAAAGAAGCAGCTCTTCCTGTGACACCTGAATTTCTATAGGGATAAATCTCATTCCTCCCCTTTCTTCCTTTCTGTATTGGCATAATCCTTCTCTTCCACATTTTGTAAGCGCTCTCCAGCATTTTTAGAGCTTCTTATAAGAGACCTACACCACACTCAATTACTGCAGCTGCTCCTGTGAGAAACTCCTGAACTACACTGTTTATTTCAGGGGAAAAAAAAACAAACAACAAACAATCCACCCACAAAAGCAAGCAACAAACCAACAAAACCCCCCCCAACTCCCAAAAAACAAACATCAACACTCACACCACTAAGCAAACTCCTCACCTTCTCTTTGCTCTGTAGGCTGTAAAAACAGATAAATCCTTCCCCTGGGCTCCTATTAAAGCCCTCCAGCTGTGATAGGGATGAAGGGAACTGTTGGCTGATTCCCACCATCTGGGAGCCCTTTCACCCCAGGGCAGGCTCAGCTGTTCTCTAATCCATAAGGGACCCAAAACACCCTGACATCCTCCTGCTGCTCCCTGCAAATGTCACCATCTAAATCTTTTCAGTGCCCTGAAACATTCCTGCAGCTCTCCCACCTGCTCCCTGAACAATCCTTCTCCCTGTCCCCGTGGCTTAGAATCCCCTCAACTACCCAGTTTTGGGCCCTGCCCCAAAATAAGAAAGGCATTGGAAAACTGAAGTGAAAAACCACCAAGAGAGTTGGGGGCTGGAAATTTGCTTGGTGAGGGGAGGCAGAGGGAGGTGGGGTCACTCAGCCTCGTGAGGAGGAGATTTCAGGGAGATGTAGCAACAATGACCAGTAGAAAAGCAGGTTCCTGAGCAGGTGGGTTCAGACTCTTCATGGTGGTACATGGTTTAGAGGTGAGACAGCTGGAAGAAAAGAAGTTGAAATTGGATGCAAGGAAAAAAATCTTTACCATAGCAAGAGCCAAACCCTGGGAGAGACAGCGCAAGGAGGTTGCACATCCACCTTTGAGAGCTCTCAGTGCTAAACTGGGCAAAGCCCTGAGCAACCTGATAAGATCTCAGCACTAACCCTGCCATGAGCAGGGGGTTGGACCAAAGCCCTTTCCAAGCTGATCTAGCCTGCTTCTCTTTGGGAAAACCGGAATGATAACCAAGTCCGGAGCTTCCTCCCCAGCCGGGTTGTGGGAACCCTGCAGTCAGCACCACCACCCTTGGATCATCCCATGGCAGCCTGAAAAGCCTTGTCAAACGCTGTGAATGTCAGGGGGAAAAAAGTAGGGCAAAGGATTCAAGTGAGTTGCAACAGGGACACGTGCCTGTGCTGGGGAAGGAGGAGGAAGCAGTTGAGCTCTCGAGTTAAATGGGCCAAGAGCCTGGACACAATAAAGGATCAGCTGCATCACCAGCAGAGTGAAGCTGTGAGAGGGAAACAACATCCTTCCCTTGCCATGGGCATGACCTGGTCACAGGAGGCTGCTCAGCTGTGAGCAGTGGTTTCCTCGCAGTGGGACCATGCACAGATTTCATTCTGATTGTATTTTAACTGGTATGGGGACTGAGTGAGATGTGGGGAGAACTTGGCCCTCATTCCACTGCAAGGGGTGGCTCCCACCCCAGCCTCTGTCCCTTCCTCCCCAGGGAGAGAAGGAGCTGTGAAGATGCTCATGTTATCTAAGAGAGATCTCAAATGTATCATGACTCACTCACCTTTCAAAGCTGTCAAAAAAACCTCAAATACAACTCAACAAAACAACCCAAACCCAACACAACTTAAAAGGTGTAGGAAGAAAACCAAGGAAAAACAGTGGCTGAAGGTTTGATTTCTGTTTTGCTGTGTGCTTCTGGGAGCTCAGGCTGGACAGCCCGTGGCCACTGCTGCCCTGTCCCTGGGATCCACCAGCCCCACTGGGAAGGTGAATCCAGCATTCCAAAATCCAGAGTGAACAGACCTGGCACCAGCAAAACATCCCTTCCATCCTGGTTAACTGGAGCCATGTGCCTGCTCAGCAGGAAGGATGGATCACAACAGAAGTGGCTTTTGCTGGAGTGCTGCCTCTCTTGCCCTCTCCTGGGGGCAACATTTTGGGATGTTTCCCCAGGTGAGGGCATTAATTTCCTCAAAGCAGATTACTCCCACTCTCCACTTCCGTGGCACAGGTGGAGGAGATGGTAGTTGGGTCTGTGAGGTACAGGGGTGTTTTATTTGCTGTTTTCTGTGAAAAAGCAAAATACAGGATGATTAATAAACAGTGAACTTCTGCAATTTCTGTTCTCTTGTGGTCTGTCCTTGTTATCTCAGCCTCCAGATTTAAAAGGATTAGGTATGGCAATATGCTGTGAGAATTTTGGAGTCATGAGGGGCCATCTCAGGCTTAACAATGTTCCATTGCCCTTTTCTCATTGAAACGTCATTTTCCATCTTAAAAATGGGGTCTTTTTGCTCCTGTGCTCTGAACATGATGCTGGTCCAGAGCCACACAGTGTAACAGGATCATCACAGGATAACAAAGGTAGGAGAAGCACTGGAGGTCTTCCTGCTCCAAGCTGGAGGGTTGCTGAGGAAAGGCACTTTCCCAGTGAGTTCTTCATGACCATTTGTGCCTCTTGCTCCCCTCAATCCTGCCCATGCTCTGGATGTCCCATTGAGTTTAGTAACAAAACATCTGAATTTAAAACCAAGGGCCCAGGCTGTACAGATGGGCCACAGAGAGGGGTAGTCTGCCTCAAAGAAGAGGTGGCAGATTTTGCAAGAATCCATTAGGCTGGGATGGGAAAAACATCAGGATCAAAGGCAGCTGGTCCGAGAGAAGCTCCAAACCAGCTCCAACACAAAGCTCTGCCTGTGCAGCTCAGCCACTGGCTGCCTGCCTGGGAAGCTACCAAATGACAAAGGATTTGCCAGAATTGGGTTATGTGGATTACCAGAGGAGAAGCTGGAATTAGGTGTGCTGAACACCTTGCTGAGACCTCTCTTTTTAGGCATTGTGCCCCAGCTGAGTTCAAAGCAGGGATTGTGGTGTGAGACTCAAGGTCTGTCCAAACAAGGTCCAGAGGTTTAGGTGCTCAGCGTTTAGGTGCTTGCAAAAGATGTTGACCCCTGAGGCTCATGATAAAATCTAAAGCTCCCTTTGAAAGGTAAGTGTTTAACATGAAGGAGCTGCTGTCCCATTGATCTACTGCCAATGTTTTAACAAGAGGAAGCCATAAGTATTTCCCTGTGAGAGTTTTGCACGGTGAAAGGAGAGAGACCGAAAAATTACTTTTCTTGTGTTTGCACAAAGAGGGATTTGTCAGCCAGAGTGAAGAAGGGAGAGGGCAGCAGTGTGAAAAGTGAAGAAAGGAATGAAGTTTATGTGTATTAAAAATTGTAAATAAATGCAAACATGTGCCTGGGAAACCAAGGTCTGTGTATGATTCAGAAAGAATTTATCCTAGAGAAGGGGAGAGTAAGCCCACAGCTCTTCTGCTCCAAGGAATATATTTTTTTTTACAATTATTGACAACTTATACAATCTGGCACTCTTCTAAATATAATTTTATTAGCATGAGAAGCCACTTGGCAGCAGGAAACTAACGCTGGTGAGTTCACAGTTTTCAAGACAAAGCGTTCTCTTAGAGGGAAGAAGGAAAAAGACCAATTTGGGAAGATCCTTCTGCCTAAAACCAGCCTCCACCTGCCATCTCCTGGGTGCAGGCTTAAATGGAGCAATATTCCCTACCCTCAGCTTGCTTCTCTCTGCTTTCCAAAGGAGATGAGGCTTCTGCAGTCACGCTGCTCATCAGCTCTCCCGTCACCCTCCCACAATAACCCCTGAGAGAGAAGGAACAGGGTATGGGGGCTGGGAAGGGAACCCAGCTCCCGTTGACACCCACCCCCTGGGATGGGCAGGAGCCCATGAGCAGGAGCAGTTTTTGGCTGCCCAGCCTGTGCCAAATTGCCAGGCAGGGTGGGACAGAGGAGCTGTGGCTGGTGGGGACAGGAGGACACAGCCCACAGGAGCCGTGGGAATCACCTTTCTTCCTGGGAGGAGGGTGATGCAACAGCACAGGAGAGCAAAGCCACACATCAGGCTCCAGCACGGCTGGATCAAAGCATTTTTCTGGGTATTACAGAAAAAAGAATCCAGCCAAAGAGTCGTGCTGAGTTTTATTTTATTGAGCAGAGACAGCAGAGGGAGGACAGGCTGCTACCATGGCCGTGGCCGCTGCCAATGGTGGCTCAGCTCCTCCAGTCCAGGGAGGACTCAGCATTTCCCCAGGTGCCTCAGTCTTATTTTCCCTCCACTTTTCCTGTAAAAGGAGGGAGACAGACTTAGACCAAGCAGCAAATGGCAGACACAGCAGTGTGGGACAGAGCTCATCCATCCCAACAGGCCCAACTCGTGCCAGTGTATGTCCCTAGTACCCCACAAGGAACCTCCAGCCATTTTCTCCTCTCCTCGTTCTTCTCTGATCCCCCCTAGGACAAGGCAGCCTTGGCTGCACACTAAATGTAAGGGTTGCTAAGGCAAAAACATTTTGCAAGCACACTCCATCCATCAGGGTTGGCTGCTACTGCATCTCCTTTAAAAGGTGGCAGAGCTCAGGAAAAGGAGAGACATTCTGTTCTTCCCCTGAGATCTTGTGCCTTGCTCCACAAAGTTCATTCAGACTTTTCAGGAATAACTTGGCATGGCTCAGCTCCCACATTCCTCCAGGCACTTCTCAGTACCCAGGAGTGTGGGCAGTGAGAGCTGCAGCCTGTGGCACATAGTGGGAATTGTGCATCAATTTAGTACGTGAGGAAGGTACAGGCAGGATGCATTTGCCTCCCAGCCCCTGTGCTGCCTCTCAGCATGGCAACCAGCAGCCTGCAATGCCCAGAAATAAATTAAAATTAACTTGTAGCCACGCAGCTCTGCTCCAAGGAGGGAACATTCCGCTTGGCACGGTTCAGAGGCTGGTCCGTACAAGAGGAGCAGCCTGGATAAAGGGTTTTCCCTCCATGAAGAACATCATTAGATCCAGGGAAATGAGGGCAAACCCTGCTGTTTCAGCCCCCCCAGTGTCACTCACAGCACTGCCTTGCAGAAGGCACACTTGTTCCCGTAGGTGACGCCGTCCGTGCCGCAGTGAGGGTTGGACTCCCTCGTGCAGTACACGTTCGTGTTCTCAAACTCTCTACAAATCTGCATGAGGAATAATGAAAAAAAACCAACCCTTTCAGGACCTCCATAATCTTTGTTTCACTTTTCAAACTGGACACAAGGCCATTGGTGTAATGTTTTTTCTGATCAGTGCTGGCACCGCCCGTTTTCCGACAGAAAAAGCCCTCTCAGGAATGAGCAGAAGCAGCATTTCAGGGGAATTTTGGCCCAGGGTGTGAGGAAGGAAATTGTAGTCACCTGGGAGAAGTCTTGATCTCCCAACAATAGGAGTGGATTAGCCTAGACATGCACGAGAGGAGTCAGCACTGATGCTCTGTCAGGAGCTGAGCTCCCTCCCTGCTGCATGACTTCAAGTGTCTTGCGAAAGCCCGCACTCAGCTTGGTGCTTGCTGAGCTCCTGCTTTCCCAGAGGAAGGAGGGGAAAACCATAGGGAAATTCCCTGGGGAATCAAAAATAATGCCCAGAAAGTGTGCAGGTATTTTGTCTCTCTACAAGTCCCAGTGATTAACTAAATTTGGGGGAACAGAACACTCAATAATCCACTTGCTTCATGAGAATATTGGCCAGTGAAGCCAAGTCAAAAGTGGTGCAGCACATAAGCATTTGCTAAATGAACCATTTATTTCCCTGCTCTACCTGCCAACGTGGCCACACATAACATCCCCCAGGCAGCAGTGAACTCCCCAGCACTTGGAATCCTTGCAAGGACCCACCTGCTCCCAGCAGATATTAAAAACTGTTTACCCAGCACCAAGATTTTGGTTATAAAAACCTTCCTCCAAAGTGAAACGCCATGACTGGATGTGCACTCAGTGCTATGGTTTAGTTGGCAAAGTGGTGATCAGCCTAAGTTTGGATTCAATGGTTTTGGTGGTCTTTTCCAACAGTAATGACTCCATGATTCTATTAAATGCAGATTCAGCAAGCAGAAACAGCAGCACTAACCTCTTCAATCTCTTGACCGGCTACATCTGGAACTAAAAGAAAAAAAAAGAAACAAAAAAGCAAATAAAAACCAGACAGATTTTACACGTCAGCATTGCTTTCTGATAAAGTCTGAACTAAATTCACAAACCCTTTATGCAAACCACAGTGAAACATTACTCCAGGTTTTCCCTACTCCATCATCCCTCGCAGGGAAAGAGGGGGCAGGAAATACATTATCTGAATTGCTTTTCAGTATTTTCCTATTTTGAAAAATGCTACTAAAATACCGTGCAATCATTCATTCAGCTGCTAACTACACCTCAGACACATAACCCAATCTCCTGGAAGGCAGCCACTCCCGGGGAAGCAAGCTGCCTTATCAGATGTGGAACTGTGCTCCCAGAAATTTTAAACCCAAATTGGCTTTTAAGGCTTTGAGGCTCCTGCTCCTCTGAGCAGTGCAAGTGGCTGGTGCTGTTGACAGGAGGAGACCATGAAGGACATCCTGTGGTTGGGTTCAAGCCATGCTCAGCACAACCCAGGGACCCTCCCAGGGCAGGGTCAGCCCGGGTGAGATACAAAGAGATGTCATGGGGTGATAGAGAGCAGAACAGGCAGCACCGGTCAGAGCCAGCCCAAAAATCTCCTCTGCAACCACAGGCTCTAGGCTTGGAGCTCATCAGTCCATGCTCTTTATGTTTCTTCCTGGCAAAGCCAGCAGGCAGGCGTGTAGGTTGAGTCAGAGCTGTGAAATGGGGCAACCCTGTCATGTCTCTAAGGGGGAGCCTGACACTCCAGGGTGGGCTGAATGCAGATCTGCAGAATCTGGGTCACAGCAGGGAGGGACAAATTCCCAGCAGTTGTTGAGGCTGTAGCTGCTGGTCAGCAGGGTCACTGCCAGCCATGGTGCTGCTCAGGTGGCTCTGGGCAGGACCTTGTCCTACACTCATCCCTCTCCAGTGGAAATCCCACCCAAGTCTCAGACAGCTCAACCCTCATCCATCAACCCTTCCTACTTCTTTTGCTATTTCTGTTGTCCTTTAGTGTTTTCTCCTGGTGCTGGCACATTTACCCTGTCCACAGGTTTGGCTGGGCTGCCTTAGTGTTCAAGGCACTGGTATGGCCATCTGCATATTATTTACAAAGCAGCTCATTAAATAGTTTTTATAAATATTACATGCATCTACAGAGGAATTTGTGATGATGCCTCTTGACATCTGTTTATTTTACAGGAGATCACAGAGTTTGCTTCTACTCTGCCCGGCCTTGGAAGGAAGCAACAGCCTTCTGATGGAACCCAGTCCCAATTAAGACTCAATTAGAGACAGATGAATATTTCATAATGAATAATGTGTACAAAGCAATTCACCTCTTCTCCATGCACAGCTTGCCATTTTCTCAAGTGACTTCTTTATTCAAATTATTCACAGAAAAACAAGTATAAATAATTCTTGTTCCACATATTCTTCAATAACTGTTGCCGCACACCTTGCAGAGCTGGGTCAGCTGGACTCAAGCAAGTGATAACACTGACATGATCTAAAGGTTCAAAAATCATCACTCAGCTTCCCCACATCACCACAGAGATGTGTAAATCTCCAGATAAATAGTTGCTGGATCCTTTTAATTTGCCCTCTTTGTTCTGACTCCTAGAGGATATTTGAATTTAATTTTCAAGCTTTTCTCTGCAACACCAATGAAAGCTGAAATTTTCATCTAATTACATCTCCTCATCTCCAAGGAAAACACCAAATACCAAGATGCTTAGGATCAAAACAAGAGCAGATGACCCAGAGGTGAGCGAGCTTCTTCTCTAAGTGGTTCAGCAAAACTCTCCAGTGAACACTTGTACCAAAAATTCATAATTACACTCTGCTTTGGTATATTTGCTGAAGAAATGCTCAGAATTTGCTCACTGTGTCTCCCAGTGACACCTCCACTCCTATATCCACTGGAGAGGCACAGGAGGAATGGAAATATGTCACATGAGTGAGCAAGTCCTGCAGACATTTTCTACTTGCTCAGTTTTATCTTCAAGCCTGTCAGCCAGTGATCAAGACTCTCCAAATTTTGTTGTCAGGAGAGGTTTTGGTGTTTGTTTTTCTTTTCTAGGCTAGGGAAAAGATCACTTACCCGAGAAGACAGAGAACAGCAGCAGGCTGAGAAGCACTAGGGCACCTGTAGCCCTCATGCTGCAGGGAGCTCTTTAGTCCAAGCCAAGGTCGGAGCAGGAGGTGTTGTCTCAGTCCCAGAGCCCACAGAATGCACACAGAGCTGCCTTTCTGTGCATTTATGTGCCTGTCAGTAGCTGTCCTCCTTCCCCACCTTAATTGTGAGAACTTCTCCACTTGGTTTCTAAAGCCACTATTGGTCCTGGCCGGTTTAT
Source organism: Drymodes brunneopygia (assembly GCA_013400955.1). Classification (NCBI taxonomy): domain Eukaryota; kingdom Metazoa; phylum Chordata; class Aves; order Passeriformes; family Petroicidae; genus Drymodes; species Drymodes brunneopygia. The sequence continues at coordinate 535,345 of VZTZ01008487.1, read as the reverse complement.
GGTGCTTTAAGGAATGCTGCCCTGTCCACATCAAACCTAGAAAGGGATAATTATGGGAGTGACAGACGTGCCTGTAATATAATTATTTTTTTCCTTCCAAATAGTCACAGGATTCTCACCAGGGTGAATTTTCCAAGCGGTGATTCACTGGGGAAGCTGGTAATTTTCATTCTCTGGGCCCTCTCTGGGTGCCAGCACCGAGGCTCCGAGTGTGGCATGATGACACTCACTAGACGTTACGAAATAAATCACAGCATGAGGATGTGTTGTCTGTGAAACCAATTATACGTTGTTCCCTGGCTATTTTTGAGGACGGTTCTAAATTTGTGGAGTTGGGGGGGAGAAGCTCTGGGCTGTGACATGCTCTCCTCACCGTGTGCACAGTCCCAGATAGGACTGCTGACTCTCCTCCCTGAACTATTTAAACCCGAGCTGTCAATGTTTTTTTCCCAGTTTTTCACATTCACAAACATATGTTAGGGCTCTGCTCCCTCCGCAAGTGGCAGTGAAGGGAATTTGATGGGGAATTGGCAGATCCAAGCTCTATTTCCAGCTGAGGCAGTGCAAGGATTTGTGTTCAGCTGCACCATTTGCCAAATACCTCTCCAGATAAGAATAAGCCTAAATTTTAGTATGTTTTCCTAAGGAGACAAGGCTTAGGAGAGGAATGTGTGTAGATATATCTGGGGTTTAGTTCCTCCAGTGAATTTTGAATACGCAACTCGTACCAGCCAAATTTTACACGAGAGTGGAAAAAAAAATTAAGACTAACGATCACATTTTTATACATTTTTCTAACAACAGAGGAAAGCTGCTACCAGCATCCCCATCCTCCAGCAAGGGAGAGAGAGCTCCTGCAGGAGAGCAATGCTACGGGCGCCCTACACCTGGGGGAACAATTCAGTTTGCAGCTTGCCAGACATCTTAAAAATCCACGCAGTGGCAGAGAAACCGTGACTGACAGGTGAATCCTGAACTGTCTATTAAGGGTGATCTCACGCCAGGGCTCTGGTGTAATTTAGCTACCAAACCCGTCAGGCGCAGCGCCGTCCCCAGCCACGCTTGGTTCTGCCGCTCGCAGCACTCCCGGTTTGCCTCCTCTGCTTTCGGACGTCACTGCTGGCCAGCACAGCCCCGATGCCTCAGCCCCTTATCTGCCCAAAGGTTTCGGCTGCTGCAGCACAACTGGGCTGGCTCCAGCCTCAGCAAACACACGGCAGGGAGCAGCCCCTACCGGGCTGAGCAGAGGAGAAGGCTGAATTACCAACCAGGTGTTCATTGTTATTGCCCTTTTCCACTTCTTTGTGGCACCTGGACAGTCGACTTGGTGGCAAAGGTGGGGGAATTCCATCCCTCTGGCAGTCAGGGAGAGAAGAAAGGCACCTGGACTCCGTTGTGCAGTGTCTTGCTGGTGTCAGGCTGAGTCCCAAACCTGTGCTGGGCCAACTTTAAACTTAAATGCTACAAACCTTTCCATCTTCTAAAGTCCTTGCCAGAGGCTTACAAGGCAACTGGGACACAGCCATACAGTCACCATTTGCCCCCCATTTTGCAGCTCTTCTTTGGGCTTTCCCAAAGCCTTCTGAGCTCCTGAGCAGGTACCTGCCTTCCTCAGGCAAACTACCACTGCAGAGGAGGCTCACCGTAAGACCTTGCCACTGAAGACAATTTCCTGCTATGGCCAGAACTCCACTAGTCTGTGGCCACTACATAAACCTCTTGTCCAACAAGGAATTATAGCCAAACACATCCACTGGCTACTTTTACAGTTCCTTGACTATTTTTTTCAGACACGTGAGCAGGTAATGAGTGAGGACTCTCGTGACTCTCCAATTTGTCTTTTCTTAGGAGCAGGCACAAAGGTACGATGTGATTTATATTACCTGTAGTAACAGCAAAAAAAAAAAATCCTGAAAATAAGAATTTCCATTCCTCTTCCTGCTCTCCGTGCTGGTTCTAGGGAAGGACAAGCCTCTTACATTCTGCTGGGAAGCACCTACAAAATCCTTGGTCAAGAAATAATCCACTTCAGGAAACAAGACCGAAAGAAATGTCTTGAAAGTCACAGATTTTGTCCAAAATATCAGCCTTAGCAGCAGGTGTTTTTTACCTAACAAGAGAATGGGAGGTGGAGAAAGGATGAGGAAGGGACTGTGTGAGCCATGGCACTTGGGACTTTTTTCGCTTGTGCTGTTTGCGTATTAACTCCTTGACTCACCCTAAGAGATGGCACATCATCATGAACAGTCATATATGTCATTTTTCCTGCAGTTCATACTCCAGGCTCCCACAAAGATGTTATCTTCACACCTTTTTTTCCCAAGATAGAAAGCACTTTTGAGCTGCCAGCACATCTTCTGGCCCTTCTTTCCTGAAGTTAAAAAACCCAAGACCTTTTTCTGAAGGGTCCTCTGCCTTACCTGTGCCTCAAATAACCCCAGTACAGCTTTTCAGACCTCTTTTCCAAGAAGCTGAAAGCCTGAGCCCAGTCTAATTTCTCCTCAGGTTCTCATTAGGCTCATTAGAGCTTTGCGTAGCCTGCTGCAATTTCCTGCTGATGAGCACAGTCTTGATGGACACACCCTTCAAAGAAGCAGCAGTTCCTAATTTTCTTCCCTGTGAGATACCACATCCTTTTTATAAGGCACCACCAGAGCTGCCCCTTGCCCAGGTGTGACCAGATAGAGCTGATCACACCCCCTTTCACACTTCCCCAGGACCAACCACCCAGGCCAAGGCCCCTAAAAGGACCAGTTCCTCCAAGTTCCAGTGCTGTGACAAAGACAGATCCATTTACACTCTGCAAGACTTCAAAATTAAGAAAGTTGCACTGTTTTATGACGTTTTCTGATGGTTTGCTACAGAATGACATTTTCTCGTGAGGGCTTGGGCTGGTGCTTTGGTCTTTATTGTGGTTTGTTTCACCACTTCCTCTGCCTGACAGATAAGTACCCAAAAGCCTGAAGACCATTGCCCCGCCCGGAAAACAAACCCAAAATCAAAAACCATTCCACGGCAAAGACTGTGGCTGCAATTTAATTTATTGATCAATCAAAGCAGAGAGTGATGCGTAACAGTTGAGGGAGCAAGGAAGAGCATGTTTGATTGAAGAGTTTGTGAGGGAAATGTCATGCTGAAGGGTCCAGCTCCAGCGCTTAGCACTCGCCCTGGTGCCTGAAGAACAGAGCTCCACCCTGGCGCCTGAAGAGGGAAAGTGAGACCAAAATTAGAGACATGGATCTCATTTTTATGGCCTAATTTTACCCAAATAATAAGCCAAATGCCCTCGTGCTAAGTCATAAAGTCCTTCACTTAACGTTCCACCTCTTTTCAGATTCCCTGAGTTACACGCTTTCGTACGTTGAAGAGATTTGGGACAAACCCCATAATTTTGGACACCTCCTACGGTCACACTTTCAATCACCCTGACAGGGAGGCAGCCAGCAATGCTATGAGCCTGCAAGCGGGGATCTGCTTTTAATTGCAAGGGGAGGAGGAGAAGACTCACTCAGGCTTAATATCTGCAGTGCCTGGGGGGGGTGAGCGTTGGGAAAGGAGCATGGGGTAGAGATGGGAGCTAACAGGAGCTCTGGGGCTTCCACACCAGCTGCCACAGCTGCATGTGGGCTCCAGCTCCTCTGGTCTCGTGGGCACGTGGGGAGCTCTGCACTTACGTAACAGCGTTGCAGAACTGGCACTTGTTTCCGTAGGTTCTGCCGTCAGAGCCGCAGATGGGGTTGTACTCGGAGGTGCAGATGAGGTTGCTGCCCTTCTGCTGCTGGTTACAGTCAACGGTGGGGATTTGCTAATGGAGCAAAAACAGGGTTTAGAGCTTTTGTTCCCTGTGTTTTCCTACGTAAGTGCTTTATGTTTATTTAATATTTGTGATATGGCAAAGCACAAAAGCACTTTTCAGGAGCAGGGCTCTGTTGTTCCAGCGATTGTGCAGACTCAGAGAAGGTGCTTGCCTGGAACAGCCTGAAGGAGGGATATGGTGGAGGCAAAAAAATCTAATAAATATTATTATAAATAGTGAAATGACCATGCTGGTATTTCCAGTCTGGCTCTCCCCCTGGCTGCTCTGGTTCAGCAGGCAAGCAGAGGCAAGAGGACAGAAAGAAGGTGGTCACAAGCCTCAGTGCACTAAGTTCTCCCACCCAAGGAATTACTGCTACTAATAGTGCTCCTGCATTTCCATAATTTAGTCATGAATTTGTGTTGCAGAACATAACAGCAGCTAAGAGTGCAGATCTCTGGCTTTACCTGGAAGCACTGTCCATAGCTCTGCAGGTTCACTTCCAGGCCGCTCCTTTGGGGGGAAAGCAAGTGGAGAATGAATGAGCACAGTGCAGCTGCTTCATGAACCAAGCTACCCCTTTATGCTCCAAATACCAACAAGAGCAATATTGATCCAGAACCCCTCCCCTGGCCTGGGCCCTTCACTTACGCCACAGCAGTACAGAACTGGCACTTGTTCCTGTAGGTGATGCCATTGGTGCCGCAGATGGGGGAGTACTCCATGGTGCAGGGGATGTTGTAACCACGGCCAGGCTTCAGGAAACCAGTACAGTCGACCTGAAACAGTCCCAGAGAAGCATTTGAATCTCTGCTCCCCTTTGCACCAGCCCCATGTAATGGAGTGTGCTGCAAGAGACATCTCCCCCTCTTCCCAGAGCTGCAGGGTGAAAGGGCCTTTTGGCCACTGTGTGGTGGATTTGGGGGAGCACAGATGAAATCCTGCCTGTGGGTACTGAATCAGGATCTGTCCTGGGGTGGGCTTCATCCCTGCCATCTTGGGGATTTTACCCCTGAGTGCCTGAAATATGAAGGATCCTTGCCTAAAATACCTCACACAGCAGCAGCTTTTGCTGTGAGGTGCCAGCGCCTTTCAGAAATGGAGTTTACACTCAGCTCGCTGCTCCTGCAATTACTCTGAGTGTATTGAAATGGAAGTCATTGTATTATGTGAAATTGCACAGCCAGAGTGTTTCTTTACTCTCTCTCTCCCTCTCTAAACTAAAAATAGGCATTCTTTGCCACTTGATGGTAGCTCCATATATTGATACTAACTTTAACTTAACTCTGTGATAAACATTTCGATAGAATCGGTGTTTTCTGTTACAAAATTATAGTTTAGTAGAAATCCAAACTTCTTCTGGGAATTTCTTAGCTACAACAAGTCTTTAAATCTAAATCTAAAGAGAAGAGTGTTTTCCTAACACTGAACAAAACACTCTTGAAATCAAAACCTTCTTTTCTAAAGCCTGGTGTCACACAGAAGATATTTCACATTTTAAAACTCGCTGATTTTAGCAGTTCGAGCAAAATGCAAATGAAATTTCCTGCAGATCCGAAATTCTTCATTTTCACTCAATTTCTGAGAGTTAGCAATTGTGTGGGTTCACTACAGAACAAATCCTAGGCAAGGTCTGTGTCTGGCTATCCCCCACCAGGAGAAAGAACCAATCTCTAACCATACCCTAACGCATCTTCCGTCGTGTTTCTTGTCAAGAGCACGGTTGCGGCTGGAGGGAGAGAGGGAGAAGGAAAGCAAGGATTAATCTTTTCATGCCATGAAGTCATCTCAATCATTAAGTCTCTCCACCCGTAAAGCCCCAGTAATTAATCAGATTCTGGAGCTTTGACACGGAAGATCCCGGGCATTAGGGAAGACAGAAACTTAAGAAAAATCCAGTCCACGCCACAATTAGTCACAACCCCAAGGCCTTCTGCCTGCTGCTTGAACTGGCACTGCAGGGTGAGCAGGGGACTTTCTACTCACAAGAAGTCCTTGCAGAGGGAGCACTCGTTGGGGTAGGTGCGGCCGTTGGTGCCACACACGGGGTCGTAGTTGCGGGGGCAGGCGACGTTCATGGTTTTTCCAGACAGCATGTAGGAGCTGCAGGAAGCCTGGGAAAGAGGACTTGTGATGTCTCCAAACAGAAAAAAGGGAGTTCTTGCCCTAATCATGCTTTTGCTGCATTGGGAGGCTGCTGTGAGGAATCTCTATGGCTCCTCCGTGACGGAGAAAAAATATATTGAGTTTCTTACAGCATACAAAAGCACCTCTCTGCTGTTAAGACTTAAAGTACTTTTGGCAAGAATTATGGGCAAAAATGATCATTCCTTGGGGAATCAAGACAGGGAAGATATTTAGGCAGATATTCAATAGTCCTATAGATTTTCTGCTGGCACTCTGTGCTGTGCTGACTCGCACTCTACATTATTAATCGCTGTCTTTTTAATCATCAACGTGCTAAATTATCTCTCTCTGACAAAGGTGTTTTCTTATGCTGGGAAAAGAGGTGCACTTAGGGGCACTTCTTTCTTATTCATTCCCTCATTTTTTTTCCCCTCAAGCCTTCCCTGGAATATAGTGTGAGCATGAATTATTCATCTAGACTTCGAAATCAAGACTAAATGACAAAGAAGATCTACTACTCACCCGTCTTTGAGCAACAGCGAGATCTACAATAAAAACAGAAATTATAAAATGTAAAAATCATAAAAAAATTCCTTTGGAATTGTCAGTTTCCCTACAGAGTAACCAAATACACCTTCTCATTACTGAGAAGTGGTTATCTCCCCGAATGTTTCATCTACTCCAAGTAAATGAGAAGTGATACACCGAGATTAAAAAAAAAATCACTTATTTGTGAAACCAGAAATTTTGACTCACTAAACAAGAAACAGGACCTAAACTTTTATCCCTTTTTTAGCACCATAATCCCCACTAAGGCTCAAAAGCTTAAAGCACAGATCCCATGTGCTAATCTGCACCAGGGGGAAGTCCATTGAAGAGAGAGCCCGCGTGTTCCTAAACCATCACATCCCCAACAGGCTGCACTCTCCTCCAGGATGCACGGAGACAGGCAAAGGATCAGGAGGACTGGACCAGCATAGAGTGCAACAAAAAATGGCAAGAAATGTCTTACCAGAAAGGCAGGCGAGGAGGACCAGCCCCAGAAGGGCAGCACAGTTGGCCATCTTCATGCTGGAGGTGGTGGTGGCAGCTGTTCCGTGTGGGTCGGTTGCCGGAGAGTCCGTGGATGGTTCTCAGCCCTCTCCCTCCCCAGTATATATATGCATCTCCCCGACCTTGTGAAGTCATCACCAGAAAGTAATTATTTGCTCTGTAAACTAAGAAAATTGTATCGATTACCGAGTTGAGCTCCAAAGAGTACTTGTTTGTTAGAGAGATGCCCAGAAGAATTAAACAAAAATGTGAGCTACACCCAGCTTGTTAACAATGAGTGATTTGTACTTTCCAAACAGGAGCACTGTCTCAATAGTGGATGTTGTGAAACGGCATATGGAAGATGGGGAAGGGAAAAAAGAGCCCGTTTGTTGGAAGTGTTTGGCTTGTGCTCACCATATCACATATGCTGGACAGGAACTGGGCTCAGGGAGACGTTCATGGTACAGCAGAGTAGGGGGACAGCAGCATGGGATGCTCTGAGCTTTTACTGACATCAAATCTGGGGTCTGGCAGGCATCAGTGCACTTTAAAGATGCTGAAGTCTCAGTGAATCTCCCCACACTCTCTCCTGTAATTTCCTGGTACGCTGGATTTCTCGCCAACAGAAAGTCATCACGAGAGAAAAGCATTACAAAAAACCCCAGAAGTTTATTAGACATTTTCGTGTAGGAGCAAGAGTTATTCATCTGTTGGCAATGAGAATGAGTCTGATTAAGAAATTATGAGAATAAGTAGCCTTAAATCTGTACTGGGATAATGCTTCCTATTAATGGCAAGCAACTGGTATTCTGTGCAGGTGAAATGGGCTTGTTAATACCAAAGGCATTCCAGAGAAAATTCCAGGAACTGCCAACAGAAGGAGAGCTGTTAGGCTTCTCCCTTCTCCCTCAATTATATGGCATTAAATTTAGAGTGTCAGCTGAAAGTCGTGTTTTAGGGAAGATAAGTGATAAATAATGTGCTAGACTCCACTAAGTGGCTCAACTCTATCGCAAGTGTGTGGAAAAACAAATAAGGGATATTGCATGAAATAATAAATTTTTGATTCAAGGCAGTCACGGAAGGAAGTGACGGATGGAACTTGTTTGTGCTTCAGAAGAAGCTTGATTCATACATGTGGCTTAAAGGCAGTCTGAGTTTTAAATAGAAAATCAGAATTGGTTTTCTTATTATCCTGGGAGATGTTCAACACTTGGCATGAGCAGATAAATCATAAAAATGTAGCTGAAACTGGAAGGGAACTGTAGTCACAGAATGGAGCTTGTGGGATTTGGCCTGTTTGTATCAATGAAATCATTTTCCTGAAAAATAAATGAATAATGCTATTTGGATCTCTTTCACAAATATCACACGTTGAAGGGTTCCTTTGAAAGTTGTTTCTGTCGCATTCTTAGCATCCTGAGTGAGTTGACTTTCAGATTCCTTGAACTGATTGTGAGCGTATTTGGAAAGGAAGCGGTAGTCACGGAAGCATTAATATTGATTAATCTCCGGGGGCAGGAATGCCAAAGTCTGAAAACAAAGCTTCCTCAGAACTTGCACCAGCCACCGGTGGAGGTGCTGCTTGCCAGCCCCGTGGCTGGGGGGGCTGCAGGAGCAGAGTCTGCCTCCTGTTCAGCCCTGCGACCCAAACTCCCCCCATACCCACCTCCAGATCCAAAATCCCGATTAGCAGAAGCTGTGCAGCTTCTCCTGCTGTGTTTCCTGCCAGGCTGAAGCCACCAGGAGCTGTTGTGGCTGGCAGGTGTCTGCCAGGGAGCGGCATCTCTCTCATGTTGGGCCAGCACCCGCCCTCTCATTAGTGAGATCCGCTGGGAGATCCCCTCTGCCCCACGTGCTGCCCCTCAGGGTCTTGGCGACCATCCAGGATTGTTCCAGAAGCAGCTCTTCTCCTCCAGCAGCCCCTGCCACTTCACAGGGCAGCAGGGAGAAAAAGAGAAGCAAGGAGAGAGCCTTGCTACAGGGTCTGGGAGAAGGGATGGGAGAAAAAAGGGGAATATCCAGGGCAGGGCAGGAGAGCTGCTGGGACAGGTGTGACAGGGGATTGCACAAGGAGCACCATTAATGGCAAACAGAGGGAATGGGGCAGCAGTAATCACAGGGAAGCAGATGGGCTGAAAACAGGCATCAGGAGCAGTGAAAAACAACAGTTCCCATGACAGGGAGCCTTGGGAAATGCCCTACACCTGTTGCAAACGGGACGGGCAAAGTGAGCCCACCTGGCCAAACCCCTCTGGGATGTGTGTGATGGTTCCAGACTCTTCTCAGTGGTGCCCAGTCACAGGACAAGGAGCAGTGGCCATTAGCTAAAACACAACAAGTCCCACTTCAACGTGAGGAAAAACTTCTTTCCCTTGAGAGTTGCAGAGCACTGGAGCAGCTGCCCAGGGAGGTTGTGGAGTCTCCATGGCAGGAGTCATTCCAAACCCACCTGGCCATGTTCCTGTGTCACCTGCTCCACGTGTCCCTGCCTTGGCAGAGGGGTGGACTGGATGATCTCCACAGATCACTTCCAACCCAAACTATTCAGTGATTCTGAGTTTCAGGAATATCATGATGGAGGGCTCAGTAAAGTGACTTTGGCATTAGTTTAATGTTTCTACAGATATGAGAGCCATATAAAAGCTTAAATAAAACTCCTAAATAAAATGCTTCCTCCTGTTTCAGACTCCTAAAGGGCAAATATTCAGGAAGGCTATGGCCACATGGATGGGATAAATGTTGGCCATCATATGATGGGTCCTCTTGTATTGAGGTAAATTTCCAATAACTCTGGAAATTCTACCCAGTTTCTAACCCAGCAGCATTTCTTCCCACAGCAGTGATCATTTCCTGGGAAGCTTTTCCTCTGGTCTTGAGACTCCCTGTCTCAAGTAAGTCCATAGCCTACCACAACCTAAAAAATTCTTCACTGATGCTGCCTGCTTTGGTTTAAAACTTGCCACAGGCTTCATCTGGCTACAAAGAGCAACAACGTTTTGGGTTTTTTTTTTGGTG
>VZTZ01008487.1:510366-525337 GCA_013400955.1 Drymodes brunneopygia | reverse complement strand
TTTTTTTGGTTTTTTTTTTAATTAACATTAAATAAGAAGCTGGATGTGTGCATACAAGGTGGATTTGTGGATATATTGTCATGCCAGCAGCGGTGTCATTGCCTTGCCCCGCTCCGCTGCCGATAATCGAGAACAAAGGGGCTCCGTGCGGGAGGAGGGACCGACGCAAACCTCAATTTCTCTGCGCTTCCCCGGGGATGCGGAACAGCTGCAGGAGCTGCCAGCCAGGCTGCTGTTCCCAGACCTCTGCACACGGGGGCAGAGCCGGATCTTCTATGAGAGCAGCAAATCAATTTACAGCCGGCAAAGCCCCCGCTCCGAGCCGCACTCACCTGTTATTCCTCCTTGTAGTTCAGCTGATTGCTGCCTGAATATCTCCAGTCTTTTAAGCACAGATGATATCACAGGCAAGGGTGTCTGGAATAACGTGACTGTCTGGGAGCTGCATGCTGGCAGCATAAGGCTGAGGATCCCAATCCCTCAGTGAATCTCAGCTCTGCCTCACTGCAATAGCTCTGACACAGCCAGCCCCCCAAAAACACCTGCAATTAAATCGCTTTTCAAATACAATTTTATTTTTCTCCACATCAAGAAAGATTGCAGTAGCAAACCATTTCTCCTAAATGAAGCCATAGAGAGAAAGTGCATTAACAGAAAGGTCTAGACTGGCCTGAGGTATATTTTGGCCAGCAACAAGTAGAACAATGCACAAAAATAGAAGGAATGATATAAAATAAAGCAGAACAAAATAAGTACATGCGATGTGTTAATCAGGTTGTGGGGTAATTGAATGGCATTTCCTAAATCCAAAACATCAGATAATGACATAAAGTGCCGAGGTACTGCTTAAAGAATTGTACCATAAAATACCTTGGCAGGCAGACAATGTTTCCTGCCTTGAATCTCCTGGAGGGAGAGTTGGATTAGTAATGGTGAGAGGATTTGTGCTGTTGTGGCAGGTTTTTATTGAGAAGCAATAAAAAAAATTATTTCCAACGAGGTGCTCATAAAAGAGAAATCTCTTCCTCTCCATCCTAAGGAGCATCCAGGATGAGCTGCTGGGGTGGGAGGCTGGGGGTTCCTCTGGGGTCCTGCTCTGCCCTTGGTCACTCCTGAGCAATCCTGCTTGCTCTGCATCACAGAGGATTTATCGTTTCTACTCACAGTTTCCCCTTAATTGCCTGCTGGATTTTCCTGTTTAGCAGACATGCCCCTGCAGGAGGCCCTCTGAGCATCACGGGGATCTCCAGCACGACCGGGAGCTCTGCTTGTCTCCAAGGCATCCTGAGGGCCATCCTCATCCTCCCTGCTGCTGGCCAGGAAGAAAAACAACTGCTGGGGCTTGTACTCTCTTACCCTGACTCCCACGCTCAGCAGAGGGGGAGAAGAAGGAGACTGAATGTGCCCCACAGCTCCAGCAAAACCTCCCAGAGCCTCAATTTATCCTGGTGCTCAGGAATCCCATCTGACACTGAAAAGCCTCCCCTCACACAGACCTCCCTCTCACAGGAGGGACATTCCAGCCCCGGGAAGGGACTTGGCACTGAACGGTTGCAGAGAGTCGTGTCTTTTGGAAATAAATTGTCTCCTTTTAGAGAGCTGCTCTCTGCAGTCTCTGGGAAGTGACACATTGTCACTTAAGATCATTAACTATTTGACTGTGAGGCTGCTGCCTCTACAGCACGCGGCACTGGCAGCGCCTCGCTGCTAATGAATAATAAATTAACACCATGACTCCGAGCCCTTCCTTTCATCAGCCGAGGTTTCCAGAGGCCGGAGAATCTCAAAGGAACCTCTACAAGCGACAGTCGACGTAATTACCTTCAACCAGCAGCTAAGTGATGGGTGAGGTGCCCAAACGGGCTGTGGCAGTGACTGCCAGCATCCCCTGGGCATCAGCTCTGTGAGCTCTGGCTGCTCACTGCTTTTCTGCAATGCCCCTCAGCAGTGAGCCAGCGTGGGCACACAGGGATCTGCCTGCCCAGAGAAAACACCCTTAGACATGGCTCTGGGGAGCAAAGCAGATTGCAAAAGGCTTTCTCTCATCTACAGGTGGCTTTTCAGTCCTGCCTGTGAGGCGGGGGCAGCTTGGAACGTGACCTTTCTCACATACTGTCTTGTAGGTGTAAGAAATTGGGGATAACCCTGGAAACTGAAACAGGGATGAGCAGCTCATGGTGCCAGCAAGAGCCTTTCTGTGTGGCAGAGCAGAGCCAGGACACCCCAATTGCAACGATCTTGGGACTGTCTCTAATTATGTGAATGTTGAGGTTTGTCTGGTGCTTTCAAAGAGTAAAGCTGGGTGAGACTGCAGTTATTTGACAGCAGCAGCTGGGGAGGGAGGCAGCTCCTCTCACCCAGGCAGGGAGAGTCTGTCTGAGATCCCCTCAGAGCAGTAAATGCACAGGAACACCAGGATGCATCTCCAGCCCTGGTTTTCTGGTTGATATTTTTGCAGCTCAGAACACTGTTCTCCCTTTCCCTGCAATTTGCCCAATAATTCCCACACCCCAAGATTGTTGCAGTGCTATAACCATGCAGCATGTTAGGTAAAACCAGAATGAGACTAAAGCAAGACATAAATGCTGGGACTGGTTTTTTTTATTATTAAGCAGAAGTTTCAGGACTGATAAGAGGTTTTCAAGGGTCAGGCCAAGGGTTTAGGAAGTCATCTGCCATGGGGAACATTGCCAGGGAGGGATCTTCTTTCTCAGTTGAATCCAGTCAACAATTTAACATGCATTAAGAGACCTCAGACGAAGACCTCCACGGCTTCTCCTGCAGAGAAAGAAATTGGTACCTCAGAGACAGAACATCTGTCCTTTTGCTGTTGGTCTGTCCCTCTCCACCATAGAGGGACTTCTGAACTCTGTTCTACACATTCCCTTTTATTATTGACGTATAAAGGCAAGAAAAAGTCTTCATTTAAAAGACCAAATAGTCTGTAGGAAACAGATTTCGTTTGCTGGGAGAAAGCTCTTCTGCAAATCACTTAAGAGGAAAACAGAGAACTTTATATTCTCTCTTTATATCTGAAAGAAAGGAGTTCCCAGCAAACTCTCCCAGTTAAAAAAAAACCAAACATTTCCCTTGCTGGTGAGAGAAAAATAAACAAAATTAAAGAACTTTACTTCTCCAACCAGTCTCCAAGACTCATTATCCAGTTTAAGCTAAGTTAAGTCACTATTTAGCAGGTGAAAAGATTTATTCCATACGTACAGGAATGCATTGCAGAACATGCATTTGTTGGAGTACGTGACACCATCAGACCCACAGTGGGGGACATAATCAAAGGTACAGGCATTCCTGATATTCCTCTGGTCCCTGCAGTACACGGATGCAGCCTGTATTCACAAAAAAAAAGAGAGCTCTCAACCAAAGTGAGGTGAGAAAGGTGACAACAGGAGGCCCCACACACCCCTTGAGCTGCCCCCTTACTGCCCAGGAGCAGATGTGAGGAAAAGCCCAAGGACAGGGCAGGATTCAGTGGAAATTTGCCTCCAGCCAAGCACAGCCCGTGCAACCACTGTAAATGATGCTGCAGTAACTTTGACAACAACTTGGACATGAACTGAATGCTGCCCTGCTTGTTGAAACTATCACTAGAAGAAAATGGCAATTTCACCCGATAATACCTGTGGCAAATATTGCTCAGGCAGCTGGGTGTCTCAGGATCTTGAGAGGCTCAATCACAATGTGATTAGTAAAGATTTATACAGAAACTGCTTTAAGGAAAGAAAGGATGGATTTTAGAAAAATCTGTCCCTTACCTGCACTGCATCAGTAGCTGGAACTGAAAAAAAAGAAGAAAAAGGAAATACATTACAAATGCAATTCATGGATTCTGTTAAAATCTGCGAATGCACACCCTGAATGCATTACTTCCAACTCCCTGTGTGTTAGCAAATTATTATTAGACAAAAGGAATTTCAGGCAAAATGTTGTGCCAGACTGTATGCTGATTCTGTAGTATTTTTTTAAATGAGGGTTACAGTCAAAATGGAAAAAGGTGTGTAAAATAAAAGAGAAAGGCATTTTCCATGGTTCAAAAGACAGAGCAGGACACGTACTCAAAGCAAAGCCAATTATTGAGGTAAGCAGGGACATAAAGCTGACAAGTCCACAGAGGCAGCGTCTTACATGCATTGCCACTATTACTCTTAAATAAGAAGAATATTGAGTGAGAGGTGAACTTATAAAGCTTCTACCGCAGTTCAGGCTCTCAAACTGCACCTCAGCTCAGGATGACTGCAGGAAATGTTCGCTTTCATTCAGTAAAATTATTTGTGTTTCTGCAACATTTCGGAGGTTAAGCACTGGTTGTCTGAGTGCCCGGGTTGCACCACGTACATGTCACTTCTTTCATTATGCATAAACTAGCACTGAGAGTCGAGCTGTTCCCACAGTTGTTCTTACCCACTCAGTTCTGTTGCTAAAATATTACCCCATAAGTGATAGTCTCTGATGTCAAGTCTTTTCAACACTATCTTTCTAGGAGTAAATAAGTCCTTGCAGAATGAAGCTCTTTCCAGTCTGAGGATGTTTTTTGTGGTTCTGAAGGCAGCCAGCGCTCACTCTGAGCCAGAGCAGGAGGCAGTGGGGGCCACTCACCTGAGATGCAGAAAAGGGCCAGAGAGAGCAGCAGAAACACCCCCGTGATCTTCATGGTGGCTGGATGAGCTGTGAGCAGCAGAGCTTGGCTTTTGCTCAGGAAACACCACCTGGATTCTGTCCTCAGGTGGCAACCACGCTTATATGTACGCCTGCACCACTGGGGGTGTGTGTGTGTTTGTGCGTGTTCATATTTGCCTTATCCACGCTTATCCTGGAGCAACATTTCCAGCCTTTTGTCTCAGTGGCAATCTCAACAGAGGTAAGCCTTGCTGTAAGCCAAGAAGGGAGTTTCCTCATCAACGGGAGCCACGAGGAGTTTACATGTGTGAGATGCACCCTCTGCGTCGTTATTTTAAGTGGGATATGTGACAGTTTCCCTCTGAAGGACCACAGAAAATTCCTGCAGGCAAAAGAGCGGCTGTACAAACTGCTGTCAGATCTTCTCTGGGTGCACCTATCAGTGCCTATTTTTGTGCAGTGCTTTTTCACGAGAGAAACATTGAATGAAATCCTTCCATAGCAGAAAGGCTCTCCTTTTATTTTTGTGCTTCACACAAGTGAAACATCACTAAGTTATAGTGAAAGCAGGGAAACAATGAACCAGGATGGAAAATCAAGAGGGCATTCCAGACACTGAAAGGAGTCCTTGGAAATGATGAGGGATGGAGAAACTTCTGTGGGATTATGCAGAAAAAATTTACAATTGTTATTTCCCCTAAAAGCCATTAGCTTTGCAGTAATAGACTTTTAGTGTGATGATGACAGAATGATTTGAGACCCTAGTGTGGATCCTAGAAAAGCTGAAGCCAATCTGGAAATCATGGCTTCATCCATCTGCCCATCTCTACATAAATCCTTTGTTTTACCACCAAAGCATTGCTTTTTGGGACAACTTCCATCAAGGAGAACAAGCACCCCTCTCCCTTTGATTCCCAGAAGAAATGCATGTGGGAGTTATTACATTTTAGAAGGGATAAGCCCAATTTATTTATGCTTCTCTTGTGTGGAGCAAAAAAGAACCCCAATTCAATACTCAAACAGAAGACAACAGCAAAATAAATTTCATGCACAATACACCAATGACAGGTCACACTCTCAAGAACAGAAGGATACTTTGTCCTTGGATTTTGAAACACTGCTGAAATACTCTTTGGTCTGGCAAAGAGCCTTGTGTAATTGCAGGCCGAGAGAAGACAAAGAGGCAGGAGTAGGCACCACACCTAGGAAGGTATTTATCTTAAAACACTTGAAGGGTGTTAAAGGACGACTCCAAGATGAGAAAAATCTGGTAATGAGTCAGTTGGAGGACTCAGGCAAATAGACAGGGACAAAGCACGTAAAAATGCATCTGAAAAATGTGGGCTTTGCCAACAGAGTGCCCGTGGGAGAGCAACACTTCAGGTGAGGACAGAGCCAGGGTTCAGCTCTGGGCAGTGACACCAAGGGTGACCGGGTTATGCTGACAAGGAAAATGCACCAGGAGAGACCCTCCTGTGTCCCCACTTCAGCCCTTTACAAAGTCAAATATCTAAAGGGTCTGAGCACCACTGCAGGGGCACTGTCATTTGTGTGCAAAGACACACAGCTCTGGGGTTTGAGCATCTGTATTTAATTTTCTGCCTCTTATGAGAGGGAGGGGAGTGAGACGTTGTTCTTGTTCTGTCCCAGAGCTTTGAGCATGTAACCTATTCTGCCTGGCATCATCATTCAACAAATCAAGAAAATGTTTCATGAGACAACACATGAAAGAAGACAGGGAAATGTTGCTGATTTAGTTTATTGAGAAAGAAAATCAGGAGTGAGCTGAGTTCCCCAGAGGGTGAGATGAACTGAGGTGAGATCTTTAGCTGGAATTTGCCAGTGGGGATCCTGTGGTGAATTCTCTCAGCACTGATACTCAGCATTTTCCAAAATGGCTTAAAGCAATGGTCCCATTGCTGTCCCTGAAAGCAAGGAGAGGAAAGAATGAATTAAACACAGAGTCCTGCCTGCTATAATCTGTCTTTTTGATGGCTCCTAGATGTGGTGTCAGATGGGATCCTGCCCCAGAGACAAGGAACTTGCAGACTCATAATGCCACTTGCTATTTGATTATTAAAAGATGAGTAAAACAATTTAACCCATTCTTAAGACTGAAATTATCTGTGGGGAAACTACAGCAGAATTTCCAAAGTCATTTCCTTTTCAACATGCAAGAAAAATTCCATTAAGCTTAAATGGTCTTTGAACCACTCACACTAACAAAGCAGCTGCAGCTCTTTTTATTCTCTAATGAAAAAAATAAATGAATGCCTGACACGGTGGCTGCCATTCCCTCCTGCCCCAAATCCCTAATCAGCAGTACCCAGCAAACAAAAAAGCAGCAACTGTGCAGACTTGTGCCCACGGGAGGCAGCTGATAACACAGATGTTACTCATATTTGTACATACAGGAGTGCGTTGCAGAAGTTACACTTATTGCTGTATGTTGCATTGTCAGAGCCACAGAGAGGCATGTAGTCAGCAGGGCAGACAGGTCTGGGGTACTCACTGCAGTCAACCTGCAAAAAGTAAATAAAAATTAAAGAGTCTGATGACAAGGAGTCAGTAGCACAAGGGCTTGAACCCTGAGCTAGAGCTGCAGTGCTAATGATACCGATCTTACTGAAAGTAATTAACTTCCTTGCACATCTGATATAAACTGAGGTGTCAGTTTCTCCTAGGCCAGGAGAATGTAATAATGCAAAAATAGATAATAATTTCCTGTTTGAAGAGATGTATATCATAACCTGGCCACAGCATTTCCAAGCAGCAGCAGTTCACTCAGCGAAGGTGCCGTGCTCTGCGTCCCAGGCTGGCCAGGAAATTAAATGGAAAAACACCAGTGTCTGGAGAAATGTAGTGCTGATCCTCTGTAAAAGCCCAGAGTCCCTCCTGGAGTCTTAAAACTGGAAGATCAGCACGTAGCAAGATCCTGCAGGTGTGGGATTCTGTTTCTTGGAGCAGTGGGTTCTACACTTGCTGAGGAGCATTTTAGGGTGAAAAATATGTCTGGGTGCAGGAAGAGTCTGAGGAATTTCACAGAGGAGAAATCTGTCAAGGCTTACTGACTGCACAGAAATCACACCTGAGGAGCTGAGGTCCTCCACCTGTAAACAGCTGGAAGATTGGAAGGGCAGAAGTCACTCTTCTCTATATTCTCTGCTCTCACTCTGTCCTACACAATTCTCACAGCCCCTGCCAACAGCAGGCTCTGCACCAAGTCACCACGGGCTTGATGGACCATTGGTCTGACCCCAAAAGCCATTCTCTGCTCTTATTCACAGTTCTGCCCTGATGGATCATTTCTACTACTCTTTTACTGATCCCTCCCTGAGCAGTCACCTGCTCCTTTCCTGGCATTCACACAAATAACGTTTATTACATGTAGAGAAAGAAAAATCCCTCCCATTCTGCAGCACAGCAGCTGTTTCACTGCTGCAGGGCACTGCTGCTCTGGGGGCTGCTGCAGACACTGGCAGTGCTTCCCCGGACACCAGCAGGACCAAAACCCAGCCCCTGATCACCCAATTCACTTACTGCAACAATTTCCTTCTTACATTCACCGTCAGCCTTCTTGCCAATGCTGGTTCCAGCCTCTCTGGGAAGGGAAGGGAAGAGACCTGCATTAGGGACCTCTACAAGCAACCTGCTCCTCTGAACCCCATCACCCAGGAACGCTGAGCAGCCTCATGGGATGTATCACATGGGATACAGGAGACATCCAGCTTAGGTTGTGTCCACGTGGCTGCAGGGTCCAGCTCAGGTGCTGTCCCTGCCTGCCAGAGTGCTGGTTTAGAGCAAGATGTGAGGGACAAGGGCCAGGGTGGATGAGGAGACAGGCTGTGTGACAGTGACAATGCCCCTAGGGTGAATTGTTGTCCTCTGCAAGGCAGCATCTGCCACACAGATCCTTTTAACTTAGTTAAGAGAATCATCCTGCCCTGTGTGAGATCCCCACCCAGCCCTCTACTTCTCTGTCTAGACCGAAGGCACGGCTTTCCTTCTAACCACAGAGGAAAACAAGGCTTAGGCAGGAGGAAAAGAGGAGGCTCAAATCCCTAGCACCTCAGAGAAGAGGCTTTGGTAGAAGTCCTGCTATCCAAAAGAGCAGTTCCAGGGGCACCAAGCCCTGGTCCCTGTGCTCAGCACTCACTGGTTGTGGGCACAGAGCTGGCACTCATTGTCGTAGGTGACCCAGTCAGTGCCACAGATGGGGTTCAGGTCTTTGTTGCAGAGCAGCACCACTTTGCCCTCCTCGCTGGTTGTGTTGGGGTACCTGCTGCAGTCCACCTGGGGAGGGAACAAACAAAACCCTGCTGAAGGCCTGGCTTACAGCACACGAGCAGATCTGGTGTGTGTGCCTGCCTGGCCAAGCAGGACAGCACCACAGCAGGAGAAAAGCTCTTCTGTGAGTCACCATGAGGAAAGTTCACTTGGAGGTGACCAGTGCAGGATTCTGACAGCTCATCTGTGCTCTTGTTTAGGGTTTGAATCATTTCAATAAGCACCTCTGGCCACTCAGAGCCAGGACACATCCCTTGTTTTGCCCTTGGTTTAACTCACAGGGGCAACTTCCTTGCATTCTCCGTCGTGGTCTTTGCTGACATTGGTTCCATATTCTCTGCAGAGGGAAAGGCAAATGTTAGGAAGTTCAGCAGAGATGTTTTGCTACATCCTAGGTGCTAGAATTAATACAGGGGAAAACTGACTCTTTCTCAGCCAGGGATTTTTATATCTATATTTGAGAAGGTGGTGCTACCCTCCCTAACCAGCTGAGGGGCCGGCAGGGATGTAAAACCCTGGGAAGCTTTAGGGCCATTTCGGGCAGCTCCGAGCAGAGCATCTCCATCCTTTCACTGTGATGAGATGTGCTCTCAGAGCCATCACCTGCTTGATCCTTGAGACAGAGAAGAAAAAACCTGAATAAATTGCACAAGCAAAAGAAAGACACAGTGACTGAAGCGCTGCCTGAGCGCTGCGATACCCAAGCTCATTTTGAAGGAATTGACACAGCTGACGTGTGACAGGGCACTGATTGTTGAGCAGTGGTGCTGCCAGGAGCTCTGAGCAGCGCTGCCTGTGGTCCCCACGCTGTCCCCACGCTGTCCCCACGCTGTCCCCAGCAGCACTCACACGTTGTAGGCACAGAGCAGGCACTCGTTGCCGTAGGTGACGCCGTCGGAGCCACAGATGGGGCTGACGGCCTCGCTGCACACCAGCACCTCTTTGCCCTCCTCATTTGTGGTGTTGGGATATGTGCTGCAGTCCACCTGCCAGGGCAACCACAGCAACAGCGTGAGGAGAGCTGTGACATTCACAGCTCTCACTTTGTGTGGGACACTGACCAGGTACGACCAGTTCTCAGGGTCACAGCACAAATTCTGCTGTGGGTCCATCTGGTAAATCCTTCCTGCAGAGATGGCCCCACACAGCAGGAGAAGAGGAGGAGGAGGAGGAGGAGGAGGAGGAGGGGAGAGCTATAACCATCCAGGCCCTTGGATGGATGATCTCTCATGCTCACTTGACATGATTTTATAAAGGCTCTCTGTTGGTTCCGAGTTCTTCTATTCTTGTGGCCCCTCCACTGCACTTCTGTTTTTACTTTTTCATTCTTAATACATTGATCATGTATTTTTTCAGAGGACCAAGACTAATGACCTGGTGTGAGGAAGCTGGACCAGCTCAGGGTATTTTATTCTTTCAGTAGGTTGCCCCCAGGTAGGCTCTGATACCACAGTCTATTGCTACAGTTTAGGACCAGTTATATATTCCCAGCTTAAAGCTTAGACCAATCTAAAGTTGCTGAAAAATTAATTAATCCAAAAACTTCATATCATTACTACTAAAACATTATTAGCATGCAGCATAGATGTAGAGCCAAGAGTGGATAATTTCATGCTTTACATTGCAGAATCTGATTACAATGACCCAAGTGTCACAATAGGGGAAAAACAGCTGAGCATCTACAGGCTGGAGGTTTTTCCCATTCCTTTGCTTATGTCTTTACCAGGCCACATACTTGAGAAAAGTGACAGAAAGGAATCTTCCACTCACCTCAATCCCAAAGGCAGTATCTGGAAAAGAAAAGAGAGGCAGAAAGTATGAACCAAAGCCAATATGATAAGAGCTCAATTAAAGCTGGAAATATGGATGTGAAATTCCTGTGCACAGGACCAAGGTAATTTCCATTTATTGTTTCTTGAACTAAATAAACTATGTATGATATTTTTTTTCTCTATGTTGATAAGTATAATAGCATTGCTTATTGCTGGCTGTGATGAAACACCTTTTCGAACAGCTTTGTTCTTTTCTTTGTTCTGAGATAAGTAGACTTATTAATTGAAAACAGAAGAGCTTTTCCTTCCTTATCTTTTTACATATCCTTTTTGACCCTAAAGCGCTGCTGTTACATATCTGAAAATACACCTGAACCAACACAGACAAAAGCAAATAGTCACCCACAGGATAAGCAAATACATACAGCATCTGTTGTCAGAAATACGCATTTTAAAGAAGCCAAGTGTGAAAAAAATGTCTTTGGCTTTGTAATCTCAACAGTTGTGAATATGCAGAGAGAACATCAGACCCTGGCTTGTTTTCATCTCTTGTTGTTCCATTAGCAGAAAGAGCATTGAAGGAAATTTGCCAGGGTCTTCCAGAGAACTTGCTAGTGCCATTACAATATTTCCTTTACTAGTTACTGGAGGTCTGACCCCCTTCTTATGGCCTTATTTCAAGTATTCATCCATTTGCTGTAATTGCACAAGTCTGGGCAGTGTAATGGTGTGAGAACAGCAGTGTACGAGGTGTAACAGCACCAAGCTGCCAGCACAGAACTCTACTTGCTGTTACTTATATTTATGACAAACAATCAGCTACAGCAGCAAGGACTGTCCTGAAATGCAACCTGCACGATGCCAACCGAGGCAGCAGAACCCTCTGAGGGGGATTTTCTCTCTTTGAATCCTTTTGGAGGCATCCAGGACTCAGCCACCTGGGGGATTCACTCACCTGGGATGCAGCAAAGCGCGAAGGAGAGGAGCACCAAAATCCCTGCCGTGGTCATGGTGGAGGTGTCTGGAGTCTGCAGGCTGCCTGCTCCCTCTCTGCTCACAAGATGCTCCCTCCAGGGCTGCCTGCAAATATATACAAATGCAATGTCTAAACTGTTCAACTGTAACATAAAACAACCTGCAGAATCTGTCAGCAGCACAATGAGGCCGGGAATATTTATGGAGGTCTTGACTTTTCAGGTAATGGTCTGAGTCTGCTAGGCAATTGATTTTGGCTGGACACCTGGTTAATAGATCAAGGCGAGTATCACAAGTTCTGAGTGGTCAAAAGCAAACAAACAGCCTTTTGGATAAAAGAAATCCCTTTGGGATTCTAGTGGCAGTGTAAGGAGCACAAAATATTGAGGGGAGTAAAGAGCAGGCCCCTAACTTGTCTCTTGCAGAGCAACATCTCCCATCAGGGAGCAGCTTAGGCAGGATGCAGCACCACCCTGTCTGCAGATCAGGCTGAATCTCTGCTTTCCCTTCTGGTTTTGGGTGGGGTTTTCTCCCCAGATTCCCAGATATTCACCTCACAAACACAAGTCAGGCATGGCTTTGCCATCAGCAGCACCAGTTAAGCTTTGCCAGGCAGGTCTGGCAGGACTGTGTCTAACCTGTGAATCCAAAGGTATTTAGGACCCGTTTGATTAAAGCCCTGGTTTCTTGACAGTTTCACTGCCTGGGTATAGAAGAGCTCAGCAGAAGGCTTGAAAGCAGGTTAAAAATCTGTCACATGCCATTAAAAATGTCACTCGAACCTTAGCAACAGGGAGCACTTATTTACAGACCCAGTCCCAGTTAAACACACAGATTCAGAGTGTTCAGCCAAGCCATCTGAAGAACAAAAGACACTGGAGGTTTGGGAACCTATTTACATTGCAGCAGCTATGCCTGAAAGTACAGTAGGTCCTTTCCTCTTGCAGATATTTTAGAAAATGATACTTAAAATATAGAATCTGTCCCCATTTCCCTGTCTGTCTCTCACCACCAGCCTTTGTGACATCTCCAAATTGCTCCTGCCTAGGAGCAGGTCTGCACCTCTGCTGTTTCAGTAGCTGTAATTTAGCAGGAGTGGGTTCTGCCTGTAACCTGTTTCTCATCCCTTTCACAGGTTCAAAATGGCAAGAATTCTTGGGGTTTTTTTGGGGGGCTCATGGGAGCTCAGCATTGTGCTTAGGGTAGACTCCAGAACCATGGGAGGTGCAGTGCAAAAGGTGCTTTACAGGTGATGCCTTTAATGAACAAGACACCACCTATTAAACAAATGAAATTCATCTGAAATCATTGAAATTCACCCCAAGAAAATGTGGGATCCACTGCAGTAATCTAAAGAGTATATTTTGACGTTTAAGTGGATATATTGTATGGAATCACCTCTCCTGGCATGCCCAGGAGGCCACAGCATGGCTGTGTGGATATGCAGGTCACATTTTTACCTCCAAGAGAAGAGATTCTTCACAGGGAGAAAGCATCGAAATAATTATGCTGCTGTGATTGTTTCTATAAATTACAGGGAGCACGCATGAATATTTCAGACAGATTTGGCACACCTTCAGGAAATATTGCCCTGATGTGTCTTGTGAGCAGCATCTCTGGAAGCCAAACACTTTTCCCTGAAAAAGGAGTAGGAGCAGGAGTTCCTGAACCTGCTCCCCCCATGTCACAGTTGCTTCTTTTACCTGTGCAGGCTCTGCAGAGTTGGAGGGGGGTAAATCTTTCTGGGTTAAACATGAGATTTGCCACTGCCTGCTCCAGCCAAGACCCCTCCAAACCATCCTCACCAGCCTTCCCAGCCCCAGCCTGGCAGCTTCTGACAGGTTCCCTCCTGCCTGGTGCCCTCATTCTGCTCCCTGCCCTGGACAGTGCTGACATTTGTGCAGGACCAGCCTTTCCTGATGAGTGGAAAGCACCTTCCTGCCCAAGTCTGGCATGTGTTACCCCAGAGAAAAAATTCCCACTTCAGCTGCTGGGTTCAGCACTGGGTCTGGCACTGGCCCCTGGAAACCCAGATTTTCTCTGACCACCACAATGCCTGTCTGATGTCCAGCAGATCCTTTCCTTCTCTCTGTTGCCTACAGACACTTCAGGGGGACTCAAATCTGCAACAATTAAGTGGTGACTGGGGAACAGCGTAGCCATTCAAGTACCCCCCAGGCAATCCACAGAAGTGACACCCAGAAATCCCCAGGTTTCAGGCACTTGCACAGCCTGCAGCCACTCAGCATCCACAGCCTCCCCACCCAGGGTTACAGCTCCAGATTATCCCACCTGTGATAACAGCATGGAAAAGTCCCACAGCTGGCTGAGCTCACACTGCAGGACAGATCTCTCAGTCCTCAGCTACTCCTGGAAGAATAGTTAGAAAGAGGATTTGGTCTGCAATCCTGCCACTGATCTGCTGTAATCCACTTCATTATGGTCTTCTAATCCTCCAAGGCAGATGCAGCACATGGCTAATGACCATTTGGCTGAAGGAAAATCCTCTGTGTGCAGCAGCCAGCACGAGGGCAGAGATCCTGCAGGAGAGCTGGAGATGGGCTTTGGACAGGAGCATGGAGTGACAGGGCAAGGGGGAATGGAAAGGCTTTGAGCTGAGAGAGGGTAGGTTTAGATTAAATACTAGGGAGAAATTCTTCAGTGGGAGGTCCTGGCACAGGGTGCTCAGAGAAGCTGTGGCTGCCCCATCCCTGGGAGTGTCCAAGGCCAGGCTGGACAGGGCTTGGAGCAGCCTGGAACAGTGGAAGATGTCCCTGCCCATGGTAGAGGGGTTGGACCAAAATGATCTTTAAGGTCTCTTCCAACCCAAAAACTTCTATGATTCTGTACTCTGCAGGTAAGCAAAGGCAGTGCCACACCTCAGGGTGCTGCCCATTATGGTCCTGAGCACCATAAGATCTCTGTGCTGATACCAGGCAGGATTTGGCCATTATACAACATCCTCTCTCACTTACTCATGTAATTTCTTGTTTTACGTTTCCCATTACAGGGGTTTTTTTTCAGTATTGATTTCAAATTCTCTGAAAAAATCAAAACTGAGGTGGGAGAATTTTCTTAGCGGATATGCAACTTCTCAGCATAAATAACACACTGATAAACAAATGGCAAATCATTTAATACCCTTTTCTAAACACTCCTGGGGTTTGTCATGTTATTTAATTAACAAATAGCTGCTATAAAATTGGGAAATACCGATCGGTTGTAGCTCTTTCATGAAAATGCCTCTAATCACTCCAAAAATGCCTGCTAAGCACAATTCAGGCTGGAGTTTTCACCTCTGGCTT